>JBDLLF010000163.1:0-80411 GCA_039707465.1 Rhabdophis nuchalis | reverse complement strand
ACAGTAGGTAGGTAGTTAGGTAGGTAGGTAGGTAGGTAGGTAGGTAGGTAGGTAGGTAGGTAGGTAGGTAGGTAGGTAGGTAGGTAGGTAGGTAGGTAGGTAGGTAGGTAGGTAGGTAGGTAGGTAGGTAGGTAGAGGGATATAGAGAGAAAGCGAGAAACACAGTAGGTAGGTAGGTAGGTAGGTAGGTAGGTAGGTAGGTAGAGGGATAGAGAGAGAGGGAGAGCGAGAAGGAGGGAGAAATACAGTAGGTAGGTAGGTAGAGGGATAGAGAGAGAGAGGGAGGGAGAAATACAGTAGGTAGGTAGAGGGATAGAGAGAGAGGGGGGAGAAATACAGTAGGTAGGTAGGTAGGTAGAGGGATAGAGAGAGAAAGCGAGAAACACAGTAGGTAGGTAGGTAGGTAGAGGGATAGGGAGAGAGGGAGAATTACAGTAGGGAGGGAGGGAGGGAGAGAGAGAGCGGGAGAAATACAGAAGGTAGGCAGGTAGGTAGAAAGAGAGAGCGAGAGGGATAAATACGGTAGGTAGGTAGATGGATAAAGAGGGAGAGGGATAAATACAGTAGGTAGGTAAGTAGGTAGCGGGGAGAGAGAGAGGGGCGAGAAATACAGTAGGTAGGTAGGTAGGTAGAGGGATAGAGAGAGAGGGACAAATAAGGTAGGTAGGTAGGTAGGTAGGTAGAGGGATAGAGAGAGAGGGAGAAATACATTAGTTAGGTAGGTAGGTAGAGGGAGAGCGAGAAAGAGGGAGAAATACAGTAGATAGGTAGGTAGGTAGGTAGGTAGAGGGATAAAGAGAGAGAGGGAGGGAGAAATACAGTAGGTAGGTAGGTAGGTAGGTAGGTAGGTAGGTAGGTAGGTAGGTAGGTAGGTAGAGGGATAGAGTGAGAGGGAAAATACAGTAGGTAGGTAGGTAGTAGAGGAATAGAGAGAGAGAGGGAGGGAGAAATACAGTAGGTAGGTAGGTAGGTAGGTAGAGAGAGATAGAGAGGGAGGGAGAAATACAGTAGGTAGGTAGATAGGTAGGTAGGTAGGTAGGTAGAGGGATAGAAAGACAGAGGGAGAAATACAGTAGGTAGGTAGGTAGGTAGGTAGAGGGATAGAGAGATAGGGAAAAATACAGTAGGTAGGTCAGTTGAGGGGGAGAGAGAGAGGGAGGGAAAAATACAGTAGGTAGGTAGAGAGAGGGGGGGAGAAATACAGTAGGTAGGTAGGTAGGTAGAGAGAGATAGAGAGAGAGGGAGAAATACAGTAGGTAGGTAGGTAGGTAGGTAGGTAGAGGGATAGAGAGATAGGAAAAAATACAGTAGGTAGGTCAGTAGAGGGGGAGAAAGAGAGAGAGGGAGGGAGAAATACAGTAGGTAGGTAGGTAGGTAGGTAGGTAGGTAGGTAGGTAGGTAGAGGGTTAGAGAGAGACAGGGAGAAATATAGTAGGTAGGTAGGTAGAGGGATAGAGAGAGAGAGAGGGCGGGAGAAAAACAGTAGGTAGGTAGGTAGGTAGGTAGGTAGGTAGGTAGATAGGTAGGTAGAGGGATATAGAGAGAAAGCGAGAAACACAGTAGGTAGGTAGGTAGGTAGAGGGATAGAGAGAGAGGGAGAGCGAGAAAGAGGGAGAAATACAGTAGGTAAGTAGGTAGAGGGTTAGAGAGAGAGGGAGAAATATAGTAGGTAGGTAGGTAGAGGGATAGATAGAGAGAGGGAGGGAGAAATACAGTAGGTAGGTAGGTAGGTAGAGAGAGAGAGGGAGGGAGAAATACAGAAGGTAGGTAGGTAGAGGGTTAGAGAGAGGGGGGGAGAAAGACAGTAGGTAGGTAGGTAGGTAGGTAGGTAGGTAGAGGGATATAGAGAGAAAGCGAGAAACACAGTAGGTAGGTGGTAGGTGGTAGGTAGGTAGGTAGGTAGGTAGGTAGGTAGGTAGGTAGAGGGATAGAGAGACAGGGAGAGCAAGAAAGAGGGAGAAATACAGTAGGTAGGTAGGTAGAGGGATAGAGAGAGACAGAGAGAGGGAGAAATACAGTAGGTAGGTAGGTAGGTAGAGGGATAGAGAGAGAGGGAAAAATACAGTAGGTAGGTAGGTAGGTAGGTAGGTAGGTAGGTAGGTAGGTAGGTAGAGGGATATAGAGAGAAAGCGAGAAACACAGTAGGTAGGTAGGTAGGTAGAGGGATAGAGAGAGAGGGAGAGCGAGAAAGAGGGAGAAATACAGTAGGTAAGTAGGTAGAGGGTTAGAGAGAGAGGGAGAAATATAGTAGGTAGGTAGGTAGAGGGATAGATAGAGAGAGGGAGGGAGAAATACAGTAGGTAGGTAGGTAGGTAGAGAGAGAGAGGGAGGGAGAAATACAGAAGGTAGGTAGGTAGAGGGTTAGAGAGAGGGGGGAGAAAGACAGTAGGTAGGTAGGTAGGTAGGTAGGTAGGTAGGTAGGTAGAGGGATATAGAGAGAAAGCGAGAAACACAGTAGGTAGGTAGGTAGGTAGGTAGGTAGGTAGGTAGGTAGGTAGGTAGAGGGATAGAGAGACAGGGAGAGCAAGAAAGAGGGAGAAATACAGTAGGTAGGTAGGTAGGTAGAGGGATAGAGAGAGAGAGGGAGGGAGAAATACAGTAGGTAGGTAGGTAGGTAGAGAGAGATAGAGAGAGAGGGAGAAATACAGTAGGTAGGTAGGTAGGTAGGTAGGTAGGTAGGTAGAGGGATAGAGAGAGAGAGGGAGAAATACAGTAGGTAGGTAGGTAGAGGGATAGAGAGAGACAGAGAGAGGGAGAAATACAGTAGGTAGGTAGGTAGGTAGAGGGATAGAGAGAGAGGGAAAAATACAGTAGGTAGGTAGGTAGTAGAGGAATAGAGAGAGAGAGGGAGGGAAAATACAGTAGGTAGGTCAGTAGAGGGGGAGAGAGAGAGAGGGAGGGAGAAATACAATAGGGGTAGGTAGAGAGAGGGGGGGAGAAATACAGTAGGTAGGTAGGTAGGTAGAGAGAGATAGAGAGAGAGGGAGAAATACAGTAGGTAGGTAGGTAGGTAGAGGGATAGAGAGATAGGAAAAAATACAGTAGGTAGGTCAGTAGAGGGGGAGAGAGAGGGAGGGAGAAATACAGTAGGTAGGTAGGTAAAGGACGAGAGAGAGGGAGAAATACAGTAGGTAGGTAGGTAGGTAGGTAGGTAGGTAGGTAGGTAGGTAGAGGGTTAGAGAGAGACAGGGAGAAATATAGTAGGTAGGTAGGTAGAGGGATAGAGAGAGAGAGAGGGCAGGAGAAATACAGTAGGTAGGTAGGTAGGTAGGTAGAGGGAGCGAGAGGGAGAAATACAGTAGGTAGGTAGGTAGGTAGAGAGAGAGAGGGAGGGAGAAATACAGAAGGTAGGTAGGTAGAGGGTTAGAGAGAGAGGGGGGAGAAATACAGTAGGTAGGTAGGTAGGTAGGTAGGTAGGTAGGTAGGTAGGTAGAGGGATATAGAGAGAAAGCGAGAAACACAGTAGGTAGGTAGGTAGGTAGAGGGATAGGGAGAGAGGGAGAATTACAGTAGGGAGGGAGGGAGGGAGGGAGAGAGAGAGCGGGAGAAATACAGAAGGTAGGCAGGTAGGTAGAAAGAGAGAGAGAGGGAGAAATACGGTAGGTAGGTAGATGGATAAAGAGCGAGAGGGAGAAATACAGTAGGTAGGTAGGTAGGTAGAGAGAGATAGAGAGAGAGGGAGAAATACAGTAGGTAGGTAGGTAGAGGGATATAGAGAGAAAGCGAGAAACACAGTAGGTAGGTAGGTAGGTAGAGGGATAGAGAGAGAGGGAGAGCGAGAAAGAGGGAGAAATACAGTAGGTAAGTAGGTAGAGGGTTAGAGAGAGAGGGAGAAATATAGTAGGTAGGTAGGTAGAGGGATAGATAGAGAGAGGGAGGGAGAAATACAGTAGGTAGGTAGGTAGGTAGAGAGAGAGAGGGAGGGAGAAATACAGAAGGTAGGTAGGTAGAGGGTTAGAGAGAGGGGGGAGAAATACAGTAGGTAGGTAGGTAGGTAGGTAGGTAGAGGGATATAGAGAGAAAGCGAGAAACACAGTAGGTAGGTAGGTAGGTAGGTAGGTAGGTAGGTAGGTAGGTAGGTAGGTAGGTAGGTAGGTAGGTAGGTAGAGGGATAGAGAGACAGGGAGAGCGAGAAAGAGGGAGAAATACAGTAGGTAGGTAGGTAGGTAGAGGGATAGAGAGAGAGAGGGAGGGAGAAATACAGTAGGTAGGTAGGTAGGTAGAGAGAGATAGAGAGAGAGGGAGAAATACAGTAGGTAGGTAGGTAGGTAGGTAGGTAGGTAGGTAGGTAGGTAGGTAGGTAGGTAGGTAGGTAGGTAGAGGGATAGAGAGAGAGAGAGGGAGAAATACAGTAGGTAGGTTGGTAGGTAGGTAGGTAGGTAGAGGGATAGAGAGATAGGGAAAAATACAGTAGGTAGGTCAGTAGAGGGAGAGAGAGAGAGAGAGGGAGGGAGAAATACAGTAGGTAGGTAGAGAGAGGGAGGGAGAAATACAGTAGGTAGGTAGGTAGGTAAAGGATGAGAGGGAGGGAGAAATACAGTAGGTAGGTAGGTAGGTAGGTAGAGGGAGAAATACAGTAGGTAGGTAGGTAGGTAGGTAGAGAGAGAGAGGGAGAAATACAGAAGGTAGGTAGGTTGAGGCGGAAGCCTTTCTTAAAAAACATTCCTCTGTCCTGGGGGAAGATCCGGGGGGGGGGGGGCGGAGGGGGCCACGGCCCTGCCCACTGGGGCCAGGCGGGAGAAAAAGAAGATACAATTGCCAAAAGACTTAGATCCAAAAAATGATTTTGCTTGTTTTTCTTTTTTTTTTACTAATTTTTTTTCTTTTATTATTTTTTTTGTACCAAAAATTTTTTGTACTGTATTTTGAAAAATACAGTTGGTAGGTAGGTAGTAGAGGAATAGAGAGAGAGAGGGAGGGAAAATACAGTAGGTAGGTCAGTAGAGGGGGAGAGAGAGAGAGAGAGAGAGGGCGGGAGAAATACAGTAGGTAGGTAGGTAGGTAGGTAGAGGGAGCGAGAGGGAGAAATACAGTAGGTAGGTAGGTAGGTAGAGAGAGAGAGGGAGGGAGAAATACAGAAGGTAGGTAGGTAGAGGGTTAGAGAGAGAGGGGGGAGAAATACAGTAGGTAGGTAGGTAGGTAGGTAGGTAGGTAGGTAGGTAGGTAGGTAGGTAGGTAGGTAGAGGGATATAGAGAGAAAGCGAGAAACACAGTAGGTAGGTAGGTAGGTACAGGGATAGGGAGAGAGGGAGAATTACAGTAGTGAGGGAGGGAGGGAGAGGGAGAGCGGGAGAAATACAGAAGGTAGGCAGGTAGGTAGAAAGAGAGAGAGAGGGAGAAATACTGTAGGTAGGTAGATGGATAAAGAGGGAGAGGGATAAATACAGTAGGTAGGTAGGTAGGTAGGTAGAGTGATAGAGAGAGAGGGAGAAATACAGTAGTTAGGTAGGTAGGTAGAGAGAGATAGAGAGAGAGGGAGAAATACAGTAGGTAGGTAGGTAGAGGGATAGAGAGAGACAGAGAGAGGGAGAAATACAGTAGGTAGGTAGGTAGGTAGAGGGATAGAGAGAGAGGGAAAAATACAGTAGGTAGGTAGGTAGTAGAGGAATAGAGAGAGAGAGGGAGGGAAAATACAGTAGGTAGGTCAGTAGAGGGGGAGAGAGAGAGAGAGGGAGGGAGAAATACAATAGGTAGGTAGAGAGAGGGGGGGAGAAATACAGTAGGTAGGTAGGTAGGTAGAGAGAGATAGAGAGAGAGGGAGAAATACAGTAGGTAGGTAGGTAGGTAGAGGGATAGAGAGATAGGAAAAAATACAGTAGGTAGGTCAGTAGAGGGGGAGAGAGAGAGGGGGGAGAAATACAGTAGGTAGGTAGGTAGGTAGGTAGGTAGAGGGATAGAGAGAGAGGGAGAGCGAGAAAGAGGGAGAAATACAGTAGTTAGGTAGGTAGGTAGAGGGATAGAGAGAGAGAGGGAGGGAGAAATACAGTAGGTAGGTAGATAGGTAGGTAGGTAGGTAGGTAGAGGGATAGAAAGACAGAGGGAGAAATACAGTAGGTAGGTAGGTAGGTAGGTAGAGGGATAGAGAGATAGGGAAAAATACAGTAGGTAGGTCAGTTGAGGGGGAGAGAGAGAGGGAGGGAAAAATACAGTAGGTAGGTAGAGAGAGGGGGGGAGAAATACAGTAGGTAGGTAGGTAGGTAGAGAGAGATAGAGAGAGAGGGAGAAATACAGTAGGTAGGTAGGTAGGTAGGTAGGTAGAGGGATAGAGAGATAGGAAAAAATACAGTAGGTAGGTCAGTAGAGGGGGAGAAAGAGAGAGAGGGAGGGAGAAATACAGTAGGTAGGTAGGTAGGTAGGTAGGTAGGTAGAGGGTTAGAGAGAGACAGGGAGAAATATAGTAGGTAGGTAGGTAGAGGGATAGAGAGAGAGAGAGGGCGGGAGAAAAACAGTAGGTAGGTAGGTAGGTAGGTAGAGGGAGCGAGAGGGAGAAATACAGTAGGTAGGTAGGTAGAGAGAGAGAGGGCGGGAGAAATACAGAAGGTAGGTAGGTAGAGGGTTAGAGAGAGAGGGGGGAGAAATACAGTAGGTAGGTAGGTAGGTAGGTAGGTAGGTAGGTAGGTAGGTAGGTAGGTAGGTAGGTAGGTAGAGGGATATAGAGAGAAAGCGAGAAACACAGTAGGTAGGTAGGTAGGTAGAGGGATAGGGAGAGAGGGAGAATTACAGTAGGGAGGGAGGGAGGGAGGGAGAGAGAGAGCGGGAGAAATACAGAAGGTAGGTAGGTAGAGGGATAGAGAGAGACAGAGAGAGGGAGAAATACAGTAGGTAGGTAGGTAGGTAGAGGGATAGAGAGAGAGGGAAAAATACAGTAGGTAGGTAGGTAGGTAGGTAGGTAGGTAGGTAGGTAGGTAGGTAGAGGGATATAGAGAGAAAGCGAGAAACACAGTAGGTAGGTAGGTAGGTAGAGGGATAGAGAGAGAGGGAGAGCGAGAAAGAGGGAGAAATACAGTAGGTAAGTAGGTAGAGGGTTAGAGAGAGAGGGAGAAATATAGTAGGTAGGTAGGTAGAGGGATAGATAGAGAGAGGGAGGGAGAAATACAGTAGGTAGGTAGGTAGGTAGAGAGAGAGAGGGAGGGAGAAATACAGAAGGTAGGTAGGTAGAGGGTTAGAGAGAGGGGGGGAGAAAGACAGTAGGTAGGTAGGTAGGTAGGTAGGTAGGTAGGTAGGTAGGTAGAGGGATATAGAGAGAAAGCGAGAAACACAGTAGGTAGGTAGGTAGGTAGGTAGGTAGGTAGGTAGGTAGGTAGAGGGATAGAGAGACAGGGAGAGCGAGAAAGAGGGAGAAATACAGTAGGTAGGTAGGTAGGTAGAGGGATAGAGAGAGAGAGGGAGGGAGAAATACAGTAGGTAGGTAGGTAGGTAGAGAGAGATAGAGAGAGAGGGAGAAATACAGTAGGTAGGTAGGTAGGTAGGTAGGTAGGTAGGTAGGTAGGTAGAGGGATAGAGAGAGAGAGGGAGAAATACAGTAGGTAGGTAGGTAGAGGGATAGAGAGAGACAGAGAGAGGGAGAAATACAGTAGGTAGGTAGGTAGGTAGAGGGATAGAGAGAGAGGGAAAAATACAGTAGGTAGGTAGGTAGTAGAGGAATAGAGAGAGAGAGGGAGGGAAAATACAGTAGGTAGGTCAGTAGAGGGGGAGAGAGAGAGAGGGAGGGAGAAATACAATAGGTAGGTAGAGAGAGGGGGGGAGAAATACAGTAGGTAGGTAGGTAGGTAGAGAGAGATAGAGAGAGAGGGAGAAATACAGTAGGTAGGTAGGTAGGTAGAGGGATAGAGAGATAGGAAAAAATACAGTAGGTAGGTCAGTAGAGGGGGAGAGAGAGAGAGGGAGGGAGAAATACAGTAGGTAGGTAGGTAAAGGACGAGAGAGAGGGAGAAATACAGTAGGTAGGTAGGTAGGTAGGTAGGTAGGTAGGTAGGTAGGTAGGTAGGTAGGTAGGTAGGTAGGTAGGTAGAGGGTTAGAGAGAGACAGGGAGAAATATAGTAGGTAGGTAGGTAGAGGGATAGAGAGAGAGAGAGGGCAGGAGAAATACAGTAGGTAGGTAGGTAGGTAGGTAGAGGGAGCGAGAGGGAGAAATACAGTAGGTAGGTAGGTAGGTAGAGAGAGAGAGGGAGGGAGAAATACAGAAGGTAGGTAGGTAGAGGGTTAGAGAGAGAGGGGGGAGAAATACAGTAGGTAGGTAGGTAGGTAGGTAGGTAGGTAGGTAGGTAGGTAGAGGGATATAGAGAGAAAGCGAGAAACACAGTAGGTAGGTAGGTAGGTAGAGGGATAGGGAGAGAGGGAGAATTACAGTAGGGAGGGAGGGAGGGAGGGAGGGAGAGAGAGAGCGGGAGAAATACAGAAGGTAGGCAGGTAGGTAGAAAGAGAGAGAGAGGGAGAAATACGGTAGGTAGGTAGATGGATAAAGAGCGAGAGGGAGAAATACAGTAGGTAGGTAGGTAGGTAGAGAGAGATAGAGAGAGAGGGAGAAATACAGTAGGTAGGTAGGTAGAGGGATATAGAGAGAAAGCGAGAAACACAGTAGGTAGGTAGGTAGGTAGAGGGATAGAGAGAGAGGGAGAGCGAGAAAGAGGGAGAAATACAGTAGGTAAGTAGGTAGAGGGTTAGAGAGAGAGGGAGAAATATAGTAGGTAGGTAGGTAGAGGGATAGATAGAGAGAGGGAGGGAGAAATACAGTAGGTAGGTAGGTAGGTAGAGAGAGAGAGGGAGGGAGAAATACAGAAGGTAGGTAGGTAGAGGGTTAGAGAGAGGGGGGAGAAATACAGTAGGTAGGTAGGTAGGTAGGTAGGTAGAGGGATATAGAGAGAAAGCGAGAAACACAGTAGGTAGGTAGGTAGGTAGGTAGGTAGGTAGGTAGGTAGGTAGGTAGGTAGAGGGATAGAGAGACAGGGAGAGCGAGAAAGAGGGAGAAATACAGTAGGTAGGTAGGTAGGTAGAGGGATAGAGAGAGAGAGGGAGGGAGAAATACAGTAGGTAGGTAGGTAGGTAGAGAGAGATAGAGAGAGAGGGAGAAATACAGTAGGTAGGTAGGTAGGTAGGTAGGTAGGTAGGTAGGTAGGTAGGTAGGTAGAGGGATAGAGAGAGAGAGAGGGAGAAATACAGTAGGTAGGTTGGTAGGTAGGTAGGTAGGTAGAGGGATAGAGAGATAGGGAAAAATACAGTAGGTAGGTCAGTAGAGGGAGAGAGAGAGAGAGAGGGAGGGAGAAATACAGTAGGTAGGTAGAGAGAGGGAGGGAGAAATACAGTAGGTAGGTAGGTAGGTAAAGGATGAGAGGGAGGGAGAAATACAGTAGGTAGGTAGGTAGGTAGGTAGAGGGAGAAATACAGTAGGTAGGTAGGTAGGTAGGTAGAGAGAGAGAGGGAGAAATACAGAAGGTAGGTAGGTTGAGGCGGAAGCCTTTCTTAAAAAACATTCCTCTGTCCTGGGGGAAGATCCAGGGGGGGGGCGGAGGGGGCCACGGCCCTGCCCACTGGGGCCAGGCGGGAGAAAAAGAAGATACAATTGCCAAAAGACTTAGATCCAAAAAATGATTTTGCTTGTTTTTCTTTTTTTTTACTAATTTTTTTTCTTTTATTATTTTTTTTGTACCAAAAATTTTTTGTACTGTATTTTGAAAAATACAGTAGGTAGGTAGGTAGTAGAGGAATAGAGAGAGAGAGGGAGGGAAAATACAGTAGGTAGGTCAGTAGAGGGGGAGAGAGAGAGAGAGAGAGAGGGCGGGAGAAATACAGTAGGTAGGTAGGTAGGTAGAGAGAGAGAGGGAGGGAGAAATACAGAAGGTAGGTAGGTAGAGGGTTAGAGAGAGAGGGGGGAGAAATACAGTAGGTAGGTAGGTAGGTAGGTAGGTAGGTAGGTAGGTAGGTAGGTAGGTAGGTAGGTAGGTAGGTAGGTAGAGGGATATAGAGAGAAAGCGAGAAACACAGTAGGTAGGTAGGTAGGTACAGGGATAGGGAGAGAGGGAGAATTACAGTAGTGAGGGAGGGAGGGAGAGGGAGAGCGGGAGAAATACAGAAGGTAGGCAGGTAGGTAGAAAGAGAGAGAGAGGGAGAAATACTGTAGGTAGGTAGATGGATAAAGAGGGAGAGGGATAAATACAGTAGGTAGGTAAGTAGGTAGGTAGAGTGATAGAGAGAGAGGGAGAAATACAGTAGTTAGGTAGGTAGGTAGAGAGAGATAGAGAGAGAGGGAGAAATACAGTAGGTAGGTAGGTAGAGGGATAGAGAGAGACAGAGAGAGGGAGAAATACAGTAGGTAGGTAGGTAGGTAGAGGGATAGAGAGAGAGGGAAAAATACAGTAGGTAGGTAGGTAGTAGAGGAATAGAGAGAGAGAAGGAGGGAAAATACAGTAGGTAGGTAAGTAGAGGGGGAGAGAGAGAGAGAGGGAGGGAGAAATACAATAGGTAGGTAGAGAGAGGGGGGAGAAATACAGTAGGTAGGTAGGTAGGTAGAGAGAGATAGAGAGAGAGGGAGAAATACAGTAGGTAGGTAGGTAGGTAGAGGGATAGAGAGATAGGAAAAAATACAGTAGGTAGGTCAGTAGAGGGGGAGAGAGAGAGGGGGGAGAAATACAGTAGGTAGGTAGGTAGGTAGGTAGGTAGAGGGATAGAGAGAGAGGGAGAGCGAGAAAGAGGGAGAAATACAGTAGTTAGGTAGGTAGGTAGAGGGATAGAGAGAGAGAGGGAGGGAGAAATACAGTAGGTAGGTAGAGGGATAGAGAGAGAGGGGGAAATACAGTAGGTAGGTAGGTAGTAGAGGAATAGAGAGAGAGAGGGAGGGAGAAATACAGTAGGTAGGTAGGTAGGTAGGTAGGTAGGTAGGTAGAGGGATATAGAGAGAAAGCGAGAAACTCAGTAGGTAGGTAGGTAGGTAGAGGGATAGGGAGAGAGGGAGAATTACAGTAGGGAGGGAGGGAGGGAGATAGAGAGCGGGAGAAATACAGAAGGTAGGCAGGTAGGTAGAAAGAGAGAGAGAGGGAGAAATACTGTAGGTAGGTAGATGGATAAAGAGGGAGAGGGATAAATACAGTAGGTAGGTAAGTAGGTAGGTAGAGAGATAGAGAGAGAGGGAGAAATACAGTAGGTAGGTAGGTAGAGGGATAGAGAGAGACAGAGAGAGGGAGAAATACAGTAGGTAGGTAGGTAGGTAGAGGGATAGAGAGAGAGGGAAAAATACAGTAGGTAGGTAGTAGAGGAAGAGAGAGAGAGAGGGAGGGAAAATACAGTAGGTAGGTCAGTAGAGGGGGAGAGAGAGAGAGGGAGGGAGAAATACAATAGGTAGGTAGAGAGAGGGGGGGGAGAAATACAGAAGGTAGGTAGGTAAAGGACGAGAGAGATAGAAATACAGTAGGTAGGTAGGTAGGTAAAGTACGAGAGAGGGGGAGAAATACAGTAGGTAGGTAGGTAGGTAGGTAGGTAGGTAGGTATGTAGGTAGGTAGGTAGAGGGATATAGAGAGAAAGCGAGAAACACAGTAGGTAGGTAGGTAGGTAGGTAGGTAGGTAGGTAGGTAGGTAGGTAGGTAGGTAGAGGGATCGAGAGAGAGGGAGAGCGAGAAAGAGGGAGAAATACAGGAGGTAGGTAGGTAGGTAGGTAGAGGGAGCGAGAGGGAGAAATACAGTAGGTAGGTAGGTAGGTAGAGAGAGAGGGGGAGGGAGAAATACAGAAGGTAGGTAGGTAGAGGGTTAGAGAGAGAGGGGGGAGAAATACAGTAGGTAGGTAGGTAGGTAGGTAGGTACGTAGGTAGGTAGGTAGGTAGAGGGATATAGAGAGAAAGCGAGAAACACAGTAGGTAGGTAGGTAGGTAGAGGGATAGGGAGAGAGGGAGAATTACAGTAGGGAGGGAGGGAGGGAGAGAGAGAGCGGGAGAAATACAGAAGGTAGGCAGGTAGGTAGAAAGAGAGAGAGAGGGAGAAATACTGTAGGTAGGTAGATGGATAAAGAGGGAGAGGGATAAATACAGTAGGTAGGTAAGTAGGTAGGTAGAGTGATAGAGAGAGAGGGAGAAATACAGTAGTTAGGTAGGTAGGTAGAGAGAGATAGAGAGAGAGGGAGGGAGAAATACAGTAGGTAGGTAGGTAGAGGGATAGAGAGAGACAGAGAGAGGGAGAAATACAGTACGTAGGTAGGTAGGTAGAGGGATAGAGAGAGAGGGAAAAATACAGTAGGTAGGTAGGTAGTAGAGGAATAGAGAGAGAGAGGGAGGGAAAATACAGTAGGTAGGTCAGTAGAGTGGGAGAGAGAGAGAGAGGGAGGGAGAAATACAATAGGTAGGTAGAGAGAGGGGGGGAGAAATACAGTAGGTAGGTAGGTAAAGGACGAGAGAGGGAGAAATACAGTAGGTAGGTAGGTAGGTAGGTAAAGTACGAGAGAGAGGGAGAAATACAGTAGGTAGGTAGGTAGGTAGAGGGATATAGAGAGAAAGCGAGACACACAGTAGGTAGGTAGGTAGGTAGGTAGGTAGAGGGATCGAGAGAGAGGGAGAGCGAGAAAGAGGGAGAAATACAGGAGGTAGGTAGGTAGGTAGGTAGAGGGTTAGAGAGAGAGGGAGAAATATAGTAGGTAGGTAGGTAGAGGGATAGAGAAAGAGAGGGAGGGAGAAATACAGTAGGTAGGTAGGTAGGTAGAGAGAGAGGGAGGGAGAAATACAGAAGGTAGGTAGGTAGAGGGTTAGAGAGAGGGGGGAGAAATACAGTAGGTAGGTAGTTAGGTAGGTAGGTAGGTAGGTAGGTAGGTAGGTAGTTAGGTAGGTAGGTAGGTAGGTAGGTAGGTAGGTAGGTAGGTAGAGGGATATAGAGAGAAAGCGAGAAACACAGTAGGTAGGTAGGTAGGTAGGTAGGTAGGTAGAGGGATAGAGAGAGAGGGAGAGCGAGAAGGAGGGAGAAATACAGTAGGTAGGTAGGTAGAGGGATAGAGAGAGAGAGGGAGGGAGAAATACAGTAGGTAGGTAGAGGGATAGAGAGAGAGGGGGGAGAAATACAGTAGGTAGGTAGGTAGGTAGAGGGATAGAGAGAGAAAGCGAGAAACACAGTAGGTAGGTAGGTAGGTAGAGGGATAGGGAGAGAGGGAGAATTACAGTAGGGAGGGAGGGAGGGAGAGAGAGAGCGGGAGAAATACAGAAGGTAGGCAGGTAGGTAGAAAGAGAGAGCGAGAGGGAGAAATACGGTAGGTAGGTAGATGGATAAAGAGGGAGAGGGATAAATACAGTAGGTAGGTAAGTAGGTAGCGGGGAGAGAGAGAGGGGCGAGAAATACAGTAGGTAGGTAGGTAGGTAGAGGGATAGAGAGAGAGGGACAAATAAGGTAGGTAGGTAGGTAGGTAGGTAGAGGGATAGAGAGAGAGGGAGAAATACAGTAGTTAGGTAGGTAGGTAGAGGGAGAGCGAGAAAGAGGGAGAAATACAGTAGATAGGTAGGTAGGTAGGTAGGTAGAGGGATAAAGAGAGAGAGGGAGGGAGAAATACAGTAGGTAGGTAGGTAGGTAGGTAGGTAGGTAGAGGGATAGAGTGAGAGGGAAAAATACAGTAGGTAGGTAGGTAGTAGAGGAATAGAGAGAGAGAGGGAGGGAGAAATACAGTAGGTAGGTAGGTAGGTAGGTAGAGAGAGATAGAGAGGGAGGGAGAAATACAGTAGGTAGGTAGATAGGTAGGTAGGTAGGTAGGTAGAGGGATAGAAAGACAGAGGGAGAAATACAGTAGGTAGGTAGGTAGGTAGGTAGAGGGATAGAGAGATAGGGAAAAATACAGTAGGTAGGTCAGTTGAGGGGGAGAGAGAGAGGGAGGGAAAAATACAGTAGGTAGGTAGAGAGAGGGGGGGAGAAATACAGTAGGTAGGTAGGTAGGTAGAGAGAGATAGAGAGAGAGGGAGAAATACAGTAGGTAGGTAGGTAGGTAGGTAGGTAGGTAGAGGGATAGAGAGAGACAGGGAGAAATATAGTAGGTAGGTAGGTAGAGGGATAGAGAGAGAGAGAGGGCGGGAGAAAAACAGTAGGTAGGTAGGTAGGTAGGTAGAGGGAGCGAGAGGGAGAAATACAGTAGGTAGGTAGGTAGGTAGAGAGAGAGAGGGAGGGAGAAATACAGAAGGTAGGTAGGTAGAGGGTTAGAGAGAGAGGGGGGAGAAATACAGTAGGTAGGTAGGTAGGTAGGTAGGTAGGTAGGTAGGTAGGTAGGTAGGTAGAGGGATATAGAGAGAAAGCGAGAAACACAGTAGGTAGGTAGGTAGGTAGAGGGATAGGGAGAGAGGGAGAATTACAGTAGGGAGGGAGGGAGGGAGAGAGAGAGCGGGAGAAATACAGAAGGTAGGCAGGTAGGTAGAAAGAGAGAGAGAGGGAGAAATACTGTAGGTAGGTAGATGGATAAAGAGGGAGAGGGATAAATACAGTAGGTAGGTAAGTAGGTAGGTTGAGTGATAGAGAGAGAGGGAGAAATACAGTAGGTAGGTAGGTAGAGGGATAGAGAGAGACAGAGAGAGGGAGAAATACAGTAGGTAGGTAGGTAGGTAGAGGGATAGAGAGAGAGGGAAAAATACAGTAGGTAGGTAGGTAGGTAGGTAGGTAGGTAGGTAGGTAGGTAGGTAGGTAGGTAGAGGGATATAGAGAGAAAGCGAGAAACACAGTAGGTAGGTAGGTAGGTAGAGGGATAGAGAGAGAGGGAGAGCGAGAAAGAGGGAGAAATACAGTAGGTAAGTAGGTAGAGGGTTAGAGAGAGAGGGAGAAATATAGTAGGTAGGTAGGTAGAGGGATAGATAGAGAGAGGGAGGGAGAAATACAGTAGGTAGGTAGGTAGGTAGAGAGATAGAGGGAGGGAGAAATACAGAAGGTAGGTAGGTAGAGGGTTAGAGAGAGGGGGGAGAAATACAGTAGGTAGGTAGGTAGGTAGGTAGGTAGAGGGATATAGAGAGAAAGCGAGAAACACAGTAGGTAGGTAGGTAGGTAGGTAGGTATGTAGGTAGGTAGGTAGGTAGGTAGGTAGGTAGGTAGGTAGGTAGAGGGATAGAGAGACAGGGAGAGCGAGAAAGAGGGAGAAATACAGTAGGTAGGTAGGTAGGTAGAGGGATAGAGAGAGAGAGGGAGGGAGAAATACAGTAGGTAGGTAGGTAGGTAGAGAGAGATAGAGAGAGAGGGAGAAATACAGTAGGTAGGTAGGTAGGTAGGTAGGTAGGTAGGTAGGTAGGTAGGTAGGTAGGTAGGTAGGTAGGTAGAGGGATAGAGAGAGAGAGGGAGAAATACAGTAGGTAGGTAGGTAGAGGGATAGAGAGAGACAGAGAGAGGGAGAAATACAGTAGGTAGGTAGGTAGGTAGGTAGAGGGATAGAGAGAGAGGGAAAAATACAGTAGGTAGGTAGGTAGTAGAGGAATAGAGAGAGAGAGGGAGGGAAAATACAGTAGGTAGGTCAGTAGAGGGGGAGAGAGAGAGAGGGAGGGAGAAATACAATAGGTAGGTAGAGAGAGGGGGGGAGAAATACAGTAGGTAGGTAGGTAGGTAGAGAGAGATAGAGAGAGAGGGAGAAATACAGTAGGTAGGTAGGTAGGTAGAGGGATAGAGAGATAGGAAAAAATACAGTAGGTAGGTCAGTAGAGGGGGAGAGAGAGAGAGGGAGGGAGAAATACAGTAGGTAGGTAGGTAAAGGACGAGAGAGAGGGAGAAATACAGTAGGTAGGTAGGTAGGTAGGTAGGTAGGTAGAGGGTTAGAGAGAGACAGGGAGAAATATAGTAGGTAGGTAGGTAGAGGGATAGAGAGAGAGAGAGGGCAGGAGAAATACAGTAGGTAGGTAGGTAGGTAGGTAGAGGGAGCGAGAGGGAGAAATACAGTAGGTAGGTAGAGAGAGAGAGGGAGGGAGAAATACAGAAGGTAGGTAGGTAGAGGGTTAGAGAGAGAGGGGGGAGAAATACAGTAGGTAGGTAGGTAGGTAGGTAGGTAGGTAGGTAGGTAGGTAGGTAGGTAGGTAGGTAGAGGGATATAGAGAGAAAGCGAGAAACACAGTAGGTAGGTAGGTAGGTAGAGGGATAGGGAGAGAGGGAGAATTACAGTAGGGAGGGAGGGAGGGAGGGAGAGAGAGAGCGGGAGAAATACAGAAGGTAGGCAGGTAGGTAGAAAGAGAGAGAGAGGGAGAAATACGGTAGGTAGGTAGATGGATAAAGAGGGAGAGGGAGAAATACAGTAGGTAGGTAGGTAGGTAGAGAGAGATAGAGAGAGAGGGAGAAATACAGTAGGTAGGTAGGTAGAGGGATATAGAGAGAAAGCGAGAAACACAGTAGGTAGGTAGGTAGGTAGAGGGATAGAGAGAGAGGGAGAGCGAGAAAGAGGGAGAAATACAGTAGGTAAGTAGGTAGAGGGTTAGAGAGAGAGGGAGAAATATAGTAGGTAGGTAGGTAGAGGGATAGAGAGAGAGAGGGAGGGAGAAATACAGTAGGTAGGTAGGTAGGTAGAGAGAGAGAGGGAGGGAGAAATACAGAAGGTAGGTAGGTAGAGGGTTAGAGAGAGGGGGGGAGAAATACAGTAGGTAGGTAGGTAGGTAGGTAGGTAGAGGGATATAGAGAGAAAGCGAGAAACACAGTAGGTAGGTAGGTAGGTAGGTAGGTAGGTAGGTAGGTAGGTAGGTAGGTAGGTAGGTAGGTAGGTAGAGGGATAGAGAGACAGGGAGAGCGAGAAAGAGGGAGAAATACAGTAGGTAGGTAGGTAGGTAGAGGGATAGAGAGAGAGAGGGAGGGAGAAATACAGTAGGTAGGTAGGTAGGTAGAGGGATATAGAGAGAAAGCGAGAAACACAGTAGGTAGGTAGGTAGGTAGAGGGATATAGAGAGAAAGCGAGAAACACAGTAGGTAGGTAGGTAGGTAGGTAGGTATGTAGGTAGGTAGGTAGGTAGGTAGGTAGGTAGGTAGGTAGAGGGATAGAGAGACAGGGAGAGCGAGAAAGAGGGAGAAATACAGTAGGTAGGTAGGTAGGTAGAGGGATAGAGAGAGAGAGGGAGGGAGAAATACAGTAGGTAGGTAGGTAGGTAGAGAGAGATAGAGAGAGAGGGAGAAATACAGTAGGTAGGTAGGTAGGTAGGTAGGTAGGTAGGTAGGTAGGTAGAGGGATAGAGAGAGAGAGGGAGAAATACAGTAGGTAGGTAGGTAGAGGGATAGAGAGAGACAGAGAGAGGGAGAAATACAGTAGGTAGGTAGGTAGGTAGGTAGAGGGATAGAGAGAGAGGGAAAAATACAGTAGGTAGGTAGGTAGTAGAGGAATAGAGAGAGAGAGGGAGGGAAAATACAGTAGGTAGGTCAGTAGAGGGGGAGAGAGAGAGAGGGAGGGAGAAATACAATAGGTAGGTAGAGAGAGGGGGGGAGAAATACAGTAGGTAGGTAGGTAGGTAGAGAGAGATAGAGAGAGAGGGAGAAATACAGTAGGTAGGTAGGTAGGTAGAGGGATAGAGAGATAGGAAAAAATACAGTAGGTAGGTCAGTAGAGGGGGAGAGAGAGAGAGGGAGGGAGAAATACAGTAGGTAGGTAGGTAAAGGACGAGAGAGAGGGAGAAATACAGTAGGTAGGTAGGTAGGTAGGTAGGTAGAGGGTTAGAGAGAGACAGGGAGAAATATAGTAGGTAGGTAGGTAGAGGGATAGAGAGAGAGAGAGGGCAGGAGAAATACAGTAGGTAGGTAGGTAGGTAGGTAGAGGGAGCGAGAGGGAGAAATACAGTAGGTAGGTAGAGAGAGAGAGGGAGGGAGAAATACAGAAGGTAGGTAGGTAGAGGGTTAGAGAGAGAGGGGGGAGAAATACAGTAGGTAGGTAGGTAGGTAGGTAGGTAGGTAGGTAGGTAGGTAGGTAGAGGGATATAGAGAGAAAGCGAGAAACACAGTAGGTAGGTAGGTAGGTAGAGGGATAGGGAGAGAGGGAGAATTACAGTAGGGAGGGAGGGAGGGAGGGAGAGAGAGAGCGGGAGAAATACAGAAGGTAGGCAGGTAGGTAGAAAGAGAGAGAGAGGGAGAAATACGGTAGGTAGGTAGATGGATAAAGAGGGAGAGGGAGAAATACAGTAGGTAGGTAGGTAGGTAGAGAGAGATAGAGAGAGAGGGAGAAATACAGTAGGTAGGTAGGTAGAGGGATATAGAGAGGAAGCGAGAAACACAGTAGGTAGGTAGGTAGGTAGAGGGATAGAGAGAGAGGGAGAGCGAGAAAGAGGGAGAAATACAGTAGGTAAGTAGGTAGAGGGTTAGAGAGAGAGGGAGAAATATAGTAGGTAGGTAGGTAGAGGGATAGAGAGAGAGAGGGAGGGAGAAATACAGTAGGTAGGTAGGTAGGTAGAGAGAGAGAGGGAGGGAGAAATACAGAAGGTAGGTAGGTAGAGGGTTAGAGAGAGGGGGGGAGAAATACAGTAGGTAGGTAGGTAGGTAGGTAGGTAGAGGGATATAGAGAGAAAGCGAGAAACACAGTAGGTAGGTAGGTAGGTAGGTAGGTAGGTAGGTAGGTAGGTAGGTAGGTAGGTAGGTAGAGGGATAGAGAGACAGGGAGAGCGAGAAAGAGGGAGAAATACAGTAGGTAGGTAGGTAGGTAGAGGGATAGAGAGAGAGAGGGAGGGAGAAATACAGTAGGTAGGTAGGTAGGTAGAGGGATATAGAGAGAAAGCGAGAAACACAGTAGGTAGGTAGGTAGGTAGAGGGATAGGGAGAGAGGGAGAATTACAGTAGGGAGGGAGGGAGGGAGGGAGAGAGAGAGCGGGAGAAATACAGAAGGTAGGCAGGTAGGTAGAAAGAGAGAGAGAGGGAGAAATACGGTAGGTAGGTAGATGGATAAAGAGGGAGAGGGAGAAATACAGTAGGTAGGTAGGTAGGTAGAGAGAGAGAGAGAGAGAGGGAGAAATACAGTAGGTAGGTAGGTAGAGGGATAGAGAGAGACAGAGAGAGGGAGAAATACAGTAGGTAGGTAGGTAGGTAGAGGGATAGAGAGAGAGGGAAAATACAGTAGGTAGGTAGGTAGGTAGGTAGGTAGGTAGGTAGAGGGATATAGAGAGAAAGCGAGAAACACAGTAGGTAGGTAGGTAGGTAGGTAGGTAGGTAGGTAGGTAGGTAGGTAGGTAGGTAGGTAGAGGGATAGAGAGACAGGGAGAGCGAGAAAGAGGGAGAAATACAGTAGGTAGGTAGGTAGGTAGAGGGATAGAGAGAGAGAGGGAGGGAGAAATACAGTAGGTAGGTAGGTAGGTAGAGAGAGATAGAGAGAGAGGGAGAAATACAGTAGGTAGGTAGGTAGGTAGGTAGGTAGGTAGGTAGGTAGGTAGGTAGAGGGATAGAGAGAGAGAGGGAGAAATACAGTAGGTAGGTAGGTAGGTAGAGGGATATAGAGAGAAAGCGAGAAACACAGTAGGTAGGTAGGTAGGTAGAGGGATAGGGAGAGAGGGAGAATTACAGTAGGGAGGGAGGGAGGGAGGGAGAGAGAGAGCGGGAGAAATACAGAAGGTAGGCAGGTAGGTAGAAAGAGAGAGAGAGGGAGAAATACGGTAGGTAGGTAGATGGATAAAGAGGGAGAGGGAGAAATACAGTAGGTAGGTAGGTAGGTAGAGAGAGATAGAGAGAGAGGGAGAAATACAGTAGGTAGGTAGGTAGAGGGATAGAGAGAGACAGAGAGAGGGAGAAATACAGTAGGTAGGTAGGTAGGTAGAGGGATAGAGAGAGAGGGAAAAATACAGTAGGTAGGTAGGTAGGTAGGTAGGTAGGTAGGTAGGTAGGTAGAGGGATATAGAGAGAAAGCGAGAAACACAGTAGGTAGGTAGGTAGGTAGAGGGATAGAGAGAGAGGGAGAGCGAGAAAGAGGGAGAAATACAGTAGGTAAGTAGGTAGAGGGTTAGAGAGAGAGGGAGAAATATAGTAGGTAGGTAGGTAGAGGGATAGATAGAGAGAGGGAGGGAGAAATACAGTAGGTAGGTAGGTAGGTAGGTAGGTAGAGAGAGAGAGGGAGGGAGAAATACAGAAGGTAGGTAGGTAGAGGGTTAGAGAGAGGGGGGAGAAATACAGTAGGTAGGTAGGTAGGTAGGTAGGTAGAGGGATATAGAGAGAAAGCGAGAAACACAGTAGGTAGGTAGGTAGGTAGGTAGGTAGGTAGGTAGGTAGGTAGGTAGGTAGGTAGGTAGGTAGGTAGAGGGATAGAGAGACAGGGAGAGCGAGAAAGAGGGAGAAATACAGTAGGTAGGTAGGTAGGTAGAGGGATAGAGAGATAGAGGGAGGGAGAAATACAGTAGGTAGGTAGGTAGGTAGAGAGAGATAGAGAGAGAGGGAGAAATACAGTAGGTAGGTAGGTAGGTAGGTAGGTAGGTAGGTAGGTAGGTAGGTAGGTAGGTAGAGGGATAGAGAGAGAGAGGGAGAAATACAGTAGGTAGGTTGGTAGGTAGGTAGGTAGGTAGGTAGAGGGATAGAGAGATAGGGAAAAATACAGTAGGTAGGTCAGTAGAGGGAGAGAGAGAGAGAGAGGGAGGGAGAAATACAGTAGGTAGGTAGAGAGAGGGAGGGAGAAATACAGTAGGTAGGTAGGTAGGTAAAGGATGAGAGGGAGGGAGAAATACAGTAGGTAGGTAGGTAGGTAGGTAGGTAGGTAGGTAGAGGGAGAAATACAGTAGGTAGGTAGGTAGGTAGGTAGAGAGAGAGAGGGAGAAATACAGAAGGTAGGTTGGTAGGTAGGTAGGTAGGTAGAGGGATAGAGAGATAGGGAAAAATACAGTAGGTAGGTCAGTAGAGGGAGAGAGAGAGAGAGAGGGAGGGAGAAATACAGTAGGTAGGTAGAGAGAGGGAGGGAGAAATACAGTAGGTAGGTAGGTAGGTAAAGGATGAGAGGGAGGGAGAAATACAGTAGGTAGGTAGGTAGGTAGGTAGAGGGAGAAATACAGTAGGTAGGTAGGTAGGTAGGTAGAGAGAGAGAGGGAGAAATACAGAAGGTAGGTAGGTTGAGGCGGAAGCCTTTCTTAAAAAACATTCCTCTGTCCTGGGGGAAGATCCAGGGGGGGGGGCGGAGGGGGCCATGGCCCTGCCCACTGGGGCCAGGCGGGAGAAAAAGAAGATACAATTGCCAAAAGACTTAGATCCAAAAAATGATTTTGCTTGTTTTTCTTTTTTTTTACTAATTTTTTTTCTTTTATTATTTTTTTTGTACCAAAATTTTTTTGTACTGTATTTTGAAAAATACAGTAGGTAGGTAGGTAGTAGAGGAATAGAGAGAGAGAGGGAGGGAAAATACAGTAGGTAGGTCAGTAGAGGGGGAGAGAGAGAGAGAGAGAGGGAGGGAGAAATACAATAGGTAGGTAGAGAGAGGGGGGAGAAATACAGTAGGTAGGTAGGTAAAGGACGAGAGAGAGGGAGAAATACAGTAGGTAGGTAGGTAAAGGACGAGAGAGAGGGAGAAATATAGTAGGTAGGTAGGTAGAGGGATAGAGAGAGAGAGGGAGGGAGAAATACAGTAGGTAGGTAGGTAGGTAGGTAGGTAGAGAGAGAGAGGGAGGGAGAAATACAGAAGGTAGGTAGGTAGAGGGTTAGAGAGAGAGGGGGGAGAAATAAAGTAGGTAGGTAGGTAGGTAGGTAGGTAGGTAGGTAGGTAGGTAGGTAGGTAGGTAGGTAGAGGGATATAGAGAGAAAGCGAGAAACACAGTAGGTAGGTAGGTAGGTAGAGGGATAGAGAGAGAGAGGGAGGGAGAAATACAGTAGGTAGGTAGGTAGTAGAGGAATAGAGAGAGATGGAGGGAGAAATACAGTAGGTAGGTAGGTAGGTAGAGAGAGATAGAGAGAGAGGGAGAAATACAGTAGGTAGGTAGGTAGAGGGATAGAGAGAGACAGAGAGAGGGAGAAATACAGTAGGTAGGTAGGTAGGTAGAGGGAGAGCGAGAAAGAGGGAGAAATACCGTAGGTAGGTAGAGGGATAGAGAGAGAGAGGGAGGGAGAAATACAGTAGGTAGGTAGGTAGGTAGGTAGAGAGAGAGGGAGGGAGAAATACAGTAGGTAGGTAGGTAGAGGGATAGAGAGAGACAGAGAGAGGGAGAAATACAGTAGTTAGGTAGGTAGGTAGAGGGATAGAGAGAGAGGGAAAAATACAGTAGGTAGGTAGGTAGTAGAGGAATAGAGAGAGAGAGGGAGGGAGAAATACAGTAGGTAGGTCGGTAGGTAGAGGGATAGAGAGAGAGGGAAAAATATAGTAGGTAGGTAGTATAGGAATAGAGAGAGAGAGAGGGAGAAATATAGTAGGTAGGTAGAGGGATAGAGAGAGAGAGGGAGGGAGAAATACAGTAGGTAGGTAGGTAGAGAGAGATAGAGAGAGAGGGAGAAATACAGTAGGTAGGTAGGTAGGTGTGGCAGAGGGGCCAGGGACCCCAATTCCTGGACCCTGGGTCAATCCTGACCCCTTGGGAGATTTGCCCGCTTGCCCTTTGGACAGCTTGGGTAAGATGTGTGGGTGTACTTCTCTGTTCTTAAAAGTTCTCAAAGTATTACAAATACTGCTGGATGGAAAGAGGAAGTAACTGGGGGAGAAGGGGAGGTGTAAACCCTATATGGGAACTATAGCTGGCATTAAACAAATGACTATGCATTTATAGGACACGTATTAATTTTTGGTGCTAACTTCTGTTTCTGTACTATTCCAAAGTTAACTTCTGCTTTTATCCATATGTGTTTCTGTATTAAGGACGAAGGTATAAAACTAACTCCCTGGGCGTTGCCCAGGCAGTTCAGTCTTCAGTGCGAGAGCACTCTGAACTCTTGACATGTCAATAAATCCTGTTTCTCTACTACCTTCGTGGTCTCTTGTTCCTTCGTTAGAACCAGTCTGTGGTGTGCCTGGTTTTTGCCGCTACATTCTGGTTCCCTGAGCGGGAATCGAGGGGTCGTTGGGACCCTCTGGGGTGCTCACCCTGGTGCTGGGACGCTCCCAGCTGGAGGGAATTTCCCAGGCGCCAACGGACCATTTTGTTCCAAGGGACTTCCCCCTGGCTGAGGAGACTCTCGAGCACCAGCGGCTGACAACCCCAAGAACCACTTGAGAAGGACCAGAGACCAGGATCTCTCCAGCCGGCCGGCCAAGGAGTGGAGGAAAAGCCCTGCAGGCAAGTATTGTGGGACCCATTTCCGGCAGGCAAGCCGATGCCTGGCTGACGAGCCAGAAGCCCCGGACAGTAACACCCGACTGGCGAGTCGGAGGTGAGGCCCGATTCCCCTCGCTACTAGCCGATACCAACCCGGACTCCAAGAGAGCCGGAGACGGATGCTAATCCCATCACGTTATCCCATCACGTTTAGAGGGAAGGGGTATTGGCAGGGGAGGACTGTCCATAAGTGAGACTTGTTACTGTTGCTGCTACGTTTCCCTACGGTGACCGTTGAGTTTGCCGGCACCCTAGGCCAGTGGCACGTGTGTGTGTGTTTGGCGTCCGCAGTTCCCTACGGAGACCGTGAGTTCCGGCTCCCTGGGTCGGGTGTGAGTGGTTGAGAAGCTCCCTTGTGTCATCCTGAGAGGAAAGGACCCCTTACCTTCCTCTCATCCCTTTTCCTATCACGTCTGTCTGGTACCCTGGGAGGACCATGGGAGGTGGTAGTTCTTTTTTTTTTTCTTTTTTTGAAAATAGTCTTTATTGGTATAAATATAAAATATAACATTTAACAAATATACAACGTACATTTTTAGGGCAGAAAGGGGGAAAAGAAGAGTGGGGAGATAGGAAAGTGAGAAAAAGGGGGTGGACATACCGGGGATATAGCTATTCCCCCAATTCAAAAGTTTTTGTATGTCCCAGTCTGTTCTATCCATTGTTATATACATTTTAATATAACTGTCTGTATATGTATCTCTACGGTTGTCTTAAGTTCACTATCGCCTCACTTGTTCCTTGTATTTATTTCACATTTATGTTAGTTGGTTGTTTGCTTTGGTATCCTTTTGTTCTTTTATCGTACCATATGTACCACCTTTCCCATGATTGAGCATAAGTTGATTCTGCCTTGTCCCTTAAAACATATGTTAGCCTATCTGATTCAGCACAGTTAAAAAATTTTGATATGATTAGTTGGTCCGTTGGTATGTTGCAGTCTTTCCATTGTTGGGCAATGGCCATCCTTGTTGCAGTTGTTATATGTATGAAAAGGTACCAGTCTCTGTTCTCAATTTGGTTTGGTTTAATGCCAATTAGGTAATATTCCGGTTTGAGGGGAAGGTTGATACCTACTATTTCCAACAACCAGGTCTGTGTCTTCTTCCAAAGTTGATTGATTCTTGGACAAGTCCACCATTGGTGGAAGAACGTACCCCTGGCCGTTTTACATTTCCAGCATCTATCAGAAGTATTCGGGAACATGTGGGCTATTCTGGCTGGTGGTAAATACCACCTGTACAGCATTTTGTATAGGTTCTCCTTAAATGAGGAGGCCAGGGTCATTTTGATAGATTTGCTCCAAATTGTTTGCCATTCATCCAGTGTAATGTTCCTTCCTATGTTTCTTCCCCAAGCGATCATAGCACCTTTGACTATTTCCTCACCGATGTAACCTTGTAAAAGTAATTTGTATGCTTTGGAGATAAATTTAGTCGGTGAGTCCCATAGAATCTTATCAGTATCCTGTTTTTTTTTTTTTATATTGAAAAAAGTTTTATTGGTTTTACATTTTTTCTATAGGATAGGGTAAGGGATACAAAGAAATTTTGAGAGCATTCACGTCAGAGTCGTCGGCCCTTCCGAGACCTCAAAATACACAATAAAAAAATAACAAAAAAAAAGCATTTTTCATAACACTACAAGGTAAAAGCGAGTACATATACCTAAATTCTCAGTTCCATGCTGTCAGACATTTACAATAAATCCAGAAAATATTATGCAAAATTGTTCAGGAAAATCAAGGCAAAGTTATTTTTTCGATCTAAGTCTCTTGGCTATTGTATCTTCTTTTTCTCCTCCCTGGCCCCCAGCGGGCGGGGCCGTAGCTCCCTCCGTCCCCCCTGGATCTTCCCCCAGGGCAGAGGAATGTTTTTTAAGAAAGGCTTCCGCCTCAGCAACTGTTTTAATCCTCACTCTTCCTCCTTCCCAGAACACCAGCATCCCTTCGGGTGTCACCCACTTGAACCAAATCCCATGATCAAACAATGTTTTAGACAAGAAGGAAAATTTCCGTCTTGCATCTCGAATTTTTCTAGGAATCTGCTTCAAGATAGTGACCGTTTTTTGTTGGTAAATTAATGGACTTTCTCTCTGCAGTTTCAGGATTTCCTCTCTGGTTGACCTTCTAACAAATTTCACATGTATCTCTCTAGGCACTTCATTTATCCTGGCATATGCTGAGTTAATTCTGTAGGCTAGGTCAATGTACCCCTTGATCTCATCCTTAGGTTTTTGTAAATAGTTTGCTAAAATTGTGCTCATAAGATCAGGGAGGCATTCACCAGATTCCTCAAGAACATTCTGAAATCTCAAAAAATATGTCATTCTTTCCATATCAATCCTAGACACATGCCCATCTGTTTCCCCAACCTCTTTAGTAACATTTTTAATCTCTCCCTTAACCCCCACCAACCCCCCTTCCAATTCTTCCGTCTTCTGTGTGTTTTCCAGCACTTGCTTCCGAGTATCCAATAGCTCCTTCTTGAAATTGATGTTTTCAGCCCTCTGGGCCTGAATCTCTTTTACCAAAGTTTGTATAACAGTTTCAAGAGAAGCCATCCGTTGTTCTAAACTTGTCAGTGCTGCTTCTTGAGCCATCTTAACTGTTAGAGTCAATGCCACCAAAATGGCGTTTTTAGGGTGGGGTTGGTGAGACTAACCGGGAGCCAAAAGTTCAGATCAAGGTTGAAACGTTGTGAAATTCAGGAACCAAGAGAGAGACAATTTTCCAACTCAATAGTTATAATAGCGAAGGTAATCCAGAAAGGAACCACAAATCCAACAAGAAAAAAATTCTTCATTAATATCCAGAGTCCCAATTGTAAAGAGACGCTGGGAATTTCCCATAGTTAAAATAGTCAGGCAGGGACAAAGAAAAGCCACTTTCCACCGTCCATCTCAGAGCCCAGAGGAGAGAGTAGAAAAATAATTTTTTTTAAACCAGCCAGACCTAGACACAATGTTGCAAGTAGCCGCATACCACTTTCCCTTGTTAGAGACAGTCCGGATTTAAGATTTCCGCTTTCTCTTCCAGAGAAGCCATTTCCAAGTGCCGCTTAAGTCCGAGGGTTTTTTTTTGAAAACAAACTCCCCCCTCCCAGTCCTTTCAGCCTGGCTGACAGCAGAAAAAAAGTTTTTTTAAAAACTCACTCTCCCCTCGCAGCTGAAGCCTCGGGAGACCTTCCGACTGAGCCGATCAACCCTCTTCATTGTTGTAAATGGCGGCGTCTTCCTTAGGCGAAGGGAGAACCCCCCGCAGCATGTTCTCCCTCACCTAAGCCGCGCCGGGAGCCACTTCCTCCACTGCCGTGGGGGGGGGCGCCCCCCGACGAGCCGGCTTTACGGGAGACCCTCAAACAAGAGGAGTCTCGCCCCCGTGGGGGGGCAGAAGAAGAAACAAAGCGGCGAGCGAGCGCTAGGCTCGCCCGTCGCCGCAGGAGCCGGAACCGGAAGCCAGTATCCTGTTTTGATGGGTAAATTCCAAATTGTTTTTTATCCCTGTTAAATTTAGACATTGCTTGGGTGTAGGACCACCAGTCTATTTTCCACCCCCTTTGCTCTAAGTCTGCCCTTGTTCTAATATTGCCAATTTCGTCTATCAAATCATCATAGGTTAAGTTTCTTTTTGAGTTATGAACTGTTGGGTAAGTCACTGCCTCAATTGGTGCTAACCATCTTGGAATTTGGAGGTGGTAGTTCTCAACCTGACACACCCCTACAGTGCATGTTGACTCACTTTAAGGCGGCTTATCGGTCGCAGGACTATGGCATTGAATGGAGCAGATGCAAGCTCCGGGCATTTTGCCAGGTCGAATGGCCCTTTTGGCTGTACGCTGTGCTCCCTCCAAATCCTTAGGGGTCTCCCCCTTCGAGTTACTCTTTAGCCGTGTGCCCAATCTTGTGGCCCCTCAGACCCCGGCTACTGTCCAGTTGGGGGATTCGGTCTGGCTTAAGCAATTGCAAGCCCTCAATGCCATAGTCCACTCGTTGCAGAAATACGTGCTTTCTGCCCGTCCCCATTTGATTGACACCCCCGCTCACTTCTTTACCCCGGGACAGGAGGTTTGGGTTAAGGATTGGAAACGGGAGGTGCTGGGCCCTAAGTGGCGGGGACCTTATACTGTTATTTTGAGCTCTCCTCTTGCTGTTAAGGTCACTGAGTAACAAGAAAGAGAGAGAAAAGGAAAGTCTCACCAGGAACATTTAGTTTCTGTGTTGTTTTAGCTTGTCTTTGTTGACGTGTTTAAGTGTTAAAAAAAAAGGGGGGGGGGTTCCTTAAGAGACAGATCAAGTGGACCACAAACCCGGTCCAAGGGAGTAGTTGAGACAAAAACTCAAATTGCCTCTAAGAGAAATTTTATTGCCAGGAGCTGAGGGGGAGCAGCGTAAAATGTGAGAATGGTCAGTATGGTCTTCGTTGGTCACTGTGCAGATGACATTAGGAAAAAATTACAGGAGACGAGAAGGGGGCCCCAAGAAAGGCATCTCTGAACTTGTGGAATGAGCATACAAAATGTATATTAATTGGGCTCGAAACCTCAAAGAAGGAACTTCAAAGAGGAAACACATTTTTTCCTCGCCGAAGCTCTTAGAAAGGTGGGAGGCCAGGGGACCTGCCGGAAGAATTGTGTGGGAGGTTAAGTTACCCCTGGCACCCCAGGTCGGTGATAGTGTCTTAGCAATAGAACATGGGTGGTGAAGGAAGCATTCCTCGAATGCCTCTTCAATACATGTTACTCTATACATCTGGATCTTTAAAAATACGCTAGCGTCTGCTAGGAGGTTCCAAAGGATATGTATAGAGAACTTTGAATCTTTAAAAATAGGCCAGTGTTTGCTGGGAGGTTCAAGGAAATTGATTATAACAGAGAAGACACTGAAAATCCAAATTTTGCCTTGCTAGCCAAACCACTGTATGAATCCACAAAAGAGACATAGATAAGAGAAGAGAAAAGATGTAGAGGAGACATGATAGCAGTGTTCCAATATCTCAGGGGTTACCACAAAGAAGAGGGAGTCAAACTATTCTCCAGGGCACCTGAGGGTAGAAAAAGAAACAATGGGTGGAAACTGATCAAGGAGAGAGGCAACTTAGAGATGAGGAGGAATTTCCTGACAGTTAGAACAATTAATCAGTGGAACAGAAGTTGCCTCCAGAAGTTGTGAATGCTTCCAACACTGCAAGCCTTTAAGGAGAGGTTGGATGGCCACTTGTCTGAAATGGTATAGGGTTTCCTGCCTAAGCAGGGGGTTGGACTAGAAGACCTCTAAGGTCCCTTCCAACTCTGGTATTGTATTGTATTATCTTTTTTTTTATTGCAAAAGTTTTATTCAGACAAGTTTTCCCCCCTTTTACCCCCCCCCGACATATAATATAAAATCACATACAAAAAGTATACCCCTCACCTCCCCCCGTCTTAAAATAAAGTTCTCATTCAAATATTGAGTATTATACCCCCGACCAACATGATATAAATTTAGTGTAAGATACATCAATCTCTCCCTGACACCCTCTTCTAAGTTAATTCAGCATATATACATCATAACATAACCATATCCCATTATACCCATCTCTATATTGCTTATCCACTTATATTTCCCCACCCTCCACCCTAACCCACCCCCACCTCCCAGTCAGTCCCACCCCCCCTGAGTTCCTCTGTACACCACTTTAAACATTCCAAACATCCCAGATATTGTTTATTCTATTCACCTATCAATCCAAACATTCCTACCTAAAAGCTACATGGTATTTCCCAGTCTGATATTTATTCTGTATATAATTAATCCATTTTGCCCATTCCTGTGTGTAGCTCTCCTGCTTCTGGTCTTTTAGGAAAGCTGAAAGTTTTGCCATTTCCGCAAACCCCGCCACTTTTTGAATCCATTGAGCAATTGTCGGTACAAAATCTTTCTTCCAATAATTAGACCTCTAAGAATCTATAAATGTATGTGGCATGGAGTGCAGATGCTGAAAAATAGTTATAGCATAAACTAGCTGAGAGAGGAATGCCCCTTTAAATATTTAGTAATCATTTTAGGCATTTTATTGTTGATTGCGGCTGTAGCAGCCAAAATAGAACAGTCCTACCATAACCTTTTAAGTAATCTTCATCTATTAGTGGACTGGTTAAAATATTAGTGGAAAAAAGGAACCCTTTGGTTGGACACAAGAACAAAAACAGGCATTTTAAAATTGAAAGTGAGAATAACTTACCAACTTTGAGAAAACTTTTCAATTTGTAAGCGGGCGGAAAAGGCAACACAGCTCTGGAAGTCCGGACTCAAGAAAAGGGGAAGTGGCAACATCCCCTAAAGTTAGCAAAAGGGAGGGGCACTTTGCCCCAAAATCCTTGATGCAATCGCTCTTCTGATCAAGGAAGCTGATAAATTGGCTTTTAGGCTGCCAATTACTATGTTTACTAGTCATGCAATTCATGGAGTATTAGAAACAAAGAGCATTAGTGTTCAAGTAGCAGAGTAGTGGGCTTTAATACGAGCACTAGAAGGGGCACAGAATGAAAGTATAAACATTTGGACTGATTCTAAATATGCAATCCTCACATTACATGTCCATGCTGTAAGAGGACTCTTGATAGCCCTCTTTTAAGGAAGAGCAACTAGTGTGCTTGCTCAGGGAAATTAAAGATTCCATTTGAGGGAATCTGCACAATTTCTCCAAGCTGGATGGTCGGATCCAGCAGAAAAGGGAACATGTCAGTGACCTGGGATGATCCTACTCAAGGACAAAGTGTGTCTTGAAACTCACCTTGAATGGGTGAATGCATTGTCACTGGCACTTTGGTCTGTGCAATGCACTCTGAAGGAGGGAATGAGGTTATCAGGGAATGTGGTTATCTCCTTTTGAAAGTGGAAAGCGGACAATTTGAAACCTAGGTGGAAGGGCCCACTTGCAATATTGTGAGGCAGACCAGGTTGAGGCCCAACATCTAGTGCTTGAAGAAGCGCCCCCTATAATTGTCCTACCGGCAATGGGCAGGCTACATACGGGGCAGAAGAGGCCCTACTGAAATCACTCCTGGAAGCTGATTTCTCAACGTACGGCCGAAGATTTGGAGGAGGAAGACAACGTTCTATTTATTAGATATTGGATGTATTAGAAAGTTCGAGCACCTGTCAGGAAAAGGCAAGCCAAGTGTTCATAGTCATAACTGCATTATCTCTTGCTTTAGTGACTGTGCTTGCCATTATTGTGCTTTGCTGTATTGGATGTTCATTCTTTTGGGATTGCCTCTTCTTTGGAAAGACGGGTGCTGTGTCTTTGAGAAATCAGGGAGTGGACTCTCTGTAGTACTGTGTTGGTCCTAGGACTCTGGACATTGTATGTTACGAACAAGAGGTGGTTTTGTGGAACGCCTAAGACTGATATTGCCCTTACCCAAATCATAAATAACCCCCGCCTTCTCCCTAATGTGGTAGGTTAAGAGAGTTGTGTTTGGCGACGTTTTGTTAAAGGACAATTATTGGCTTTGGCTGATATTGGCAAAGGGCCTATTAAATGACAAGGTCCTGAATATTAGTTCCCAATGTTGTGTGGATGCCCGACCGACCCCCTTGCCCTTGAAGGAGGTTCTGAGGATGTTGAGAACCCCAAGGACCAGGGTGGGATCAGGTTGCAGGGTGTGGACGCTTTGGGACAGGTCCGTTCCCGCAAAAGGTGCATAGTCTATGCGTAGGAAGGGAATGGTAGGCCAAACCCAAGATAAAAGGTCAAGCATTTGACCATCCCGGTACCAATTGGGAAAGGGTAGCTATATGTTACAAATATTGGGACTGGGTCCAGTCTGACCCTGCCCTGAGTCAAAATTGTTGAGTGTGTTTGTCTACTGGCCCTTCATCTTACAATGCTGTTCCAAGCAAGCCAGTTCTGTGGGGAAAGACCAGGACCACAATACTCCTTGAAAGGGATGGCGATGAGCTGCCTCCCCATTGTTGGCCCTAGAGCTGTTGGTGTAGAAATTTTAGAGTCACCCTCCTGGTGATTTACATGCTTGATGGAATCATCAGGCTACAGGCAGTACTTGACCTCGTTGGTCAAAGGCTGGACAAATCTCTGAATATTTTGTCAGAAGCCACGGGTAAACTGAGGACTGCGGTCCATCAGAATAGACTAGCACTGGATTATATTGTGGTCAAGGAATGTGGGGTTTGTGGTAAATTTTATCTTTCTAATTGTTTTCTCCAGATGGATGAGACAGGAAAAGTCATTAAACAGCTAACCATTGATGTGCGGCCGCCTCTGCCTTTGACTCCTGGTTCCCCTAATTGCCAGGCCTCTAGGCCATGGTCACTTTCGTTGGGCTTATTGCTGCAGGCTGTGTCATTCTCCCTTGTATCCTCCCTATTTTTGTATGAACGATTTCAACCACTGTTTCCTTACTGGTAGAGAAGAATGCTAAGGTTAGGGCAATGGCTATATGGGAATATATAGTCTGGGCTGCAGGAAATCCAAAGTCTAACATTTATGAAACTCCACAGTAATCTTTTGATTATGGTGGACTTCCAAAGGGGGGAATGTGGCAGAGGGGCCAGGGACCCCAATTCCTGGACCCTGGGTCAATCCTGACCCCTTGGGAGATTTGCCCGCTTGCCCTTTGGACAGCTTGGGTAAGATGTGTGGGTGTACTTCTCTGTTCTTAAAAGTTCTCAAAGTATTACAAATACTGCTGGATGGAAAGAGGAAGTACCTGGGGGAGAAGGGGAGGTGTAAACCCTATATGGGAACTATAGCTGGCATTAAACAAATGACTATGCATTTATAGGACACGTATTAATTTTTGGTGCTAACTTCTGTTTCTGTACTATTCCAAAGTTAACTTCTGCTTTTATCCATATGTGTTTCTGTATTAAGGACGAAGGTATAAAACTAACTAACTGGGCATTGCCCAGGCAGTTCAGTCTTCAGTGCGAGAGCACTCTGAACTCTTGACATGTCAATAAATCCTGTTTCTCTACTACCTTCGTGGTCTCTCGTTCCTTCGTTAGAACCAGTCTGTGGTGTGCCTGGTTTTTGCCACTACATAGGTAGGTAGAGGGATAGAGAGATAGGAAAAAATACAGTAGGTAGGTCATTAGAGGGGGAGAGAGAGAGAGGGAGGGAGAAATACAGTAGGTAGGTAGACGGGGGGAGAAATACAGTAGGTAGGTAGGTAAAGGACGAGAGAGAGGGAGAAATACAGTAGGTAGGTAGGTAGGTAGGTAGGTACGTAGAGGGTTAGAGAGAGAGGGAGAAATATAGTAGGTAGGTAGGTAGAGGGATAGAGAGAGAGAGGGAGGGAGGGAGAAATACAGTAGGTAGGTAGGTAGGTAGAGAGAGAGAGGGAGGGAGAAATACAGAAGGTAGGTAGGTAGAGGGTAAGAGAGAGAGGGGGAGAAATACAGTAGGTAGGTAGGTAGGTAGGTAGAGAGAGAGAGGGAGGGAGAAATACAGAAGGTAGGTAGGTAGAGGGTTAGAGAGAGAGGGGGAGAAATACAGTAGGTAGGTAGATGGATAAAGAGGGAGAGTGATAAATACAGTAGGTAGGTAAGTAGGTAGGTAGAGTGATAGAGAGAGAGGGAGAAATACAGTAGGTAGGTAGGTAGAGGGATAGAGAGAGACAGAGAGAGGGAGAAATACAGTAGGTAGGTAGGTAGGTAGAGGGATAGGGAGAGAGGGAGAATTACAGTAGGGAGGGAGGGAGGGAGAGAGAGAGCGGGAGAAATACAGAAGGTAGGCAGGTAGGTAGAAAGAGAGAGAGAGGGAGAAATACGGTAGGTAGGTAGATGGATAAAGAGGGAGAGTGATAAATACAGTAGGTAGGTAAGTAGGTAGGTAAGTAGGTAGGTAGAGTGATAGAGAGAGAGGGAGAAATACAGTAGGTAGGTAGGTAGAGGGATAGAGAGAGACAGAGAGAGGGAGAAAAACAGTAGGTAGGTAGGTAGGTAGAGGGATAGAGAGAGAGGGAAAAATACAGTAGGTAGGTAGGTAGTAGAGGAATAGAGAGAGAGAGGGAGGGAAAATACAGTAGGTAGGTCAGTAGAGGGGGAGAGAGAGAGAGGGAGGGAGAAATACAATAGGTAGGTAGAGAGAGGGGGGAGAAATACAGTAGGTAGGTAGGTAAAGGACGAGAGAGAGGGAGAAATACAGTAGGTAGGTAGGTAAAGAACGAGAGAGAGGGAGAAATACAGTAGGTAGGTAGGTAGGTAGGTAGGTAGGTAGGTAGGTAGGTAGGTAGGTAGAGGGTTAGAGAGAGAGGGAGAAATATAGTAGGTAGGTAGGTAGAGGGATAGAGAGAGAGAGGGAGGGAGAAATACAGTAGGTAGGTAGGTAGGTAGGTAGAGAGAGAGAGGGAGGGAGAAATACAGAAGGTAGGTAGGTAGAGGGTTAGAGAGAGGGGGGGAGAAATAAAGTAGGTAGGTAGGTAGGTAGGTAGGTAGGTAGGTAGAGGGATATAGAGAGAAAGCGAGAAACACAGTAGGTAGGTAGGTAGGTAGAGGGATAGAGAGAGAGAGGGAGGGAGAAATACAGTAGGTAGGTAGGTAGGTAGAGAGAGATAGAGAGTGAGGGAGAAATACAGTAGGTAGGTAGGTAGGTAGGTAGGTAGGTAGGTAGGTAGGTAGGTAGAGGGATAGAGAGAGAGAGGGAGAAATACAGTAGGTAGGTCAGTAGAGGAAGAGAGAGAGAGAGGGAGGGAGAAATACAGTAGGTAGGTAGAGGGATAGAGAGAGAGGGAGGGAGAAATACAGTAGGTAGGTAGGTAGAGAGAGATAGAGAGAGAGGGAGAAATACAGTAGGTAGGTAGGTAGAGGGATAGAGAGAGACAGAGAGAGGGAGAAATACAGTAGGTAGGTAGGTAGGTAGAGGGATAGAGAGAGAGGGAAAAATACAGTAGGTAGGTAGTAGAGGAATAGAGAGAGAGAGGGAGGGAAAAATACAGTAGGTAGGTCAGTAGAGGGGGAGAGAGAGAGAGAGGGAGGTAGAAATACAGTATGTAGGTAAAGTACGAGAGAGAGGGAGAAATACAGTAGGTAGGTAGGTAAAGGACGAGAGAGAGGGAGAAATACAGTAGGTAGGTAGGTATGTAGGTAGGTAGGTAGAGGGTTAGTGAGAGAGGGAGAAATATAGTAGGTAGGTAGGTAGAGGGATAGAGAGAGAGAGGGAGGGAGAAATACAGAAGGTAGGTAGGTAGAGGGTTAGAGTGAGCGGGGGGAGAAATACAGTAGGTAGGTAGGTAGGTAGGTAGGTAGGTAGGTAGGTAGGTAGGTAGGTAGAGGGATATAGAGAGAAAGCGAGAAACACAGTAGGTAGGTAGGTAGGTAGAGGGATAGAGAGAGAGGGAGAAATACAGTAGTTAGGGAGGGAGGGAGAGGGAGAGCGAGAAAGAGGGAGAAATACAGTAGGTAGGTAGGTAGGTAGGTAGAGAGATAGAGAGAGAGAGGGAGGGAGGAATACAGTACGTAGGTAGGTAGGTAGACGGATAGAGAGAGAGGGAAAAATACAGTAGGTAGGTAGGTAGTAGAGGAATAGAGAGAGAGAGGGAGGGAGAAATACAGTAGGTAGGTAGGTAGGTAGAGAGAGATAGAGAGAGAGGGAGAAATACAGTAGGTAGGTAGGTAGGTAGGTAGGTAGGCAAGTAGGTAAGTAGAGGGATAGAGAGATAGGGAAAATACAGTAGGTAGGTCGGTAGAGGGGGAGTGAGAGAGAGAGTGAGGGAGAAATGCAGTAGCTAGGTATAGAGAGTGGGGAGAAATACAGTAGGTAGGTAGGTAGGTAAAGGATTAGAGAGTGAGGGAGAAATACAGTAGGTAGGTAGGTAGGTAGGTAGGTAGGTAGGTAGGTAGGTAGGTAGGTAGGTAGGTAGGTAGTGGGTTAGAGAGAGAGGGAGAAATACAGTAGGTAGGTCAGTAGAGGAAGAGAGAGAGAGAGGGAGGGAGAAATACAGTAGGTAGGTAGAGAGAGGGAGGGACAAATACAGTAGGTAGGTAGGTAGGTAGAGATAGATAGAGAGAGAGGGAGAAATACAGTAGGTAGGTAGGTAGGTAAAGGACGAGAGGGAGGGAGAAATACAGTAGGTAGGTAGGTTGGTAGAGGGATAGAGAGGGAGAAATACAGTAGGTAGGTAGGTAGGTAGAGAGAGAGAGAGGGAGGTAGAAATACAGAAGGTAGGTAGGTAGAGGGTTAGAGAGAGAGGGGGGAGAAATACAGTAGGTAGGTAGGTAGGTAGAGGGATAGAGAGAGAGGGACAAATAAAGTAGGTAGGTAGGTAGGTAGGAAGGTAGGTAGGTAGGTAGGTAGGTAAGTAGAGGGATAGAGAGAGAGGGAGAAATACAGTAGTTAGGTAGGTAGGTAGAGGGAGAGCGAGAAAGAGGGAGAAATACAGTAGGTAGGTAGGTAGGTAGAGGGATAGAGAGAGAGGGAAAAATACAGTAGGTAGGTAGGTAGTAGAGGAATAGAGAGAGAGAGGGAGGGAGAAATACAGTAGGTAGGTAGGTAGGTAGGTAGGTAGGTAGGTAGAGACAGATAGAGAGGGAGGGAGAAATACAGTAGGTAGGTAGATAGGTAGGTAGGTAGGTAGAGGGATAGAAAGACAGAGGGAGAAATACAGTAGGTAGGTAGAGGGATAGAGAGAGAGAGGGAGGGAGAAATACAGTAGGTAGGTAGGTAGAGAGAGATAGAGAGAGAGGGAGAAATACAGTAGGTAGGTAGGTAGAGGGATAGAGAGAGACAGAGAGAGGGAGAAATACAGTAGGTAGGTAGGTAGGTAGAGGGATAGAGAGAGAGGGAAAAATACAGTAGGTAGGTAGTAGAGGAATAGAGAGAGAGAGGGAGGGAAAAATACAGTAGGTAGGTCAGTAGAGGGGGAGAGAGAGAGAGAGGGAGGTAGAAATACAGTAGGTAGGTAAAGTACGAGAGAGAGGGAGAAATACAGTAGGTAGGTAGGTAAAGGACGAGAGAGAGGGAGAAATACAGTAGGTAGGTAGGTATGTAGGTAGGTAGGTAGAGGGTTAGTGAGAGAGTGAGAAATATAGTAGGTAGGTAGGTAGAGGGATAGAGAGAGAGAGGGAGGGAGAAATACAGAAGGTAGGTAGGTAGAGGGTTAGAGTGAGCGGGGGGAGAAATACAGTAGGTAGGTAGGTAGGTAGGTAGGTAGGTAGGTAGGTAGGTAGGTAGGTAGGTAGGTAGAGGGATATAGAGAGAAAGCGAGAAACACAGTAGGTAGGTAGGTAGGTAGAGGGATAGAGAGAGAAGGAGAAATACAGTAGTTAGGGAGGGAGGGAGAGGGAGAGCGAGAAAGAGGGAGAAATACAGTAGGTAGGTAGGTAGGTAGAGAGATAGAGAGAGAGAGGGAGGGAGAAATACAGTACGTAGGTAGGTAGGTAGACGGATAGAGAGAGAGGGAAAAATACAGTAGGTAGGTAGGTAGTAGAGGAATAGAGAGAGAGAGGGAGGGAGAAATACAGTAGGTAGGTAGGTAGGTAGAGAGAGAGATAGAGAGAGGGAGAAATACAGTAGGTAGGTAGGTAGGTAGGTAGGTAGGTAGGTAGGTAGGCAAGTAGGTAAGTAGAGGGATAGAGAGATAGGGAAAATACAGTAGGTAGGTCGGTAGAGGGGGAGTGAGAGAGAGAGTGAGGGAGAAATGCAGTAGCTAGGTATAGAGAGTGGGGAGAAATACAGTAGGTAGGTAGGTAGGTAAAGGATTAGAGAGTGAGGGAGAAATACAGTAGGTAGGTAGGTAGGTAGGTAGGTAGGTAGGTAGGTAGGTAGGTAGGTAGGTAGGTAGGTAGGTAGGTAGTGGGTTAGAGAGAGAGGGAGAAATACAGTAGGTAGGTCAGTAGAGGAAGAGAGAGAGAGAGGGAGGGAGAAATACAGTAGGTAGGTAGAGAGAGGGAGGGACAAATACAGTAGGTAGGTAGGTAGGTAGAGATAGATAGAGAGAGAGGGAGAAATACAGTAGGTAGGTAGGTAGGTAAAGGACGAGAGGGAGGGAGAAATACAGTAGGTAGGTAGGTTGGTAGAGGGATAGAGAGGGAGAAATACAGTAGGTAGGTAGGTAGGTAGAGAGAGAGAGAGGGAGGTAGAAATACAGAAGGTAGGTAGGTAGAGGGTTAGAGAGAGAGGGGGGAGAAATACAGTAGGTAGGTAGGTAGGTAGAGGGATAGAGAGAGAGGGACAAATAAAGTAGGTAGGTAGGTAGGTAGGAAGGTAGGTAGGTAGGTAGGTAGGTAGGTAAGTAGAGGGATAGAGAGAGAGGGAGAAATACAGTAGTTAGGTAGGTAGGTAGAGGGAGAGCGAGAAAGAGGGAGAAATACAGTAGGTAGGTAGGTAGGTAGAGGGATAGAGAGAGAGGGAAAAATACAGTAGGTAGGTAGGTAGTAGAGGAATAGAGAGAGAGAGGGAGGGAGAAATACAGTAGGTAGGTAGGTAGGTAGGTAGGTAGGTAGAGACAGATAGAGAGGGAGGGAGAAATACAGTAGGTAGGTAGATAGGTAGGTAGGTAGGTAGAGGGATAGAAAGACAGAGGGAGAAATACAGTAGGTAGGTAGAGGGATAGAGAGAGAGAGGGAGGGAGAAATACAGTAGGTAGGTAGGTAGAGAGAGATAGAGAGAGAGGGAGAAATACAGTAGGTAGGTAGGTAGAGGGATAGAGAGAGACAGAGAGAGGGAGAAATACAGTAGGTAGGTAGGTAGGTAGAGGGATAGAGAGAGAGGGAAAAATACAGTAGGTAGGTAGTAGAGGAATAGAGAGAGAGAGGGAGGGAAAAATACAGTAGGTAGGTCAGTAGAGGGGGAGAGAGAGAGAGAGGGAGGTAGAAATACAGTAGGTAGGTAAAGTACGAGAGAGAGGGAGAAATACAGTAGGTAGGTAGGTAAAGGACGAGAGAGAGGGAGAAATACAGTAGGTAGGTAGGTATGTAGGTAGGTAGGTAGAGGGTTAGTGAGAGAGTGAGAAATATAGTAGGTAGGTAGGTAGAGGGATAGAGAGAGAGAGGGAGGGAGAAATACAGAAGGTAGGTAGGTAGAGGGTTAGAGTGAGCGGGGGGAGAAATACAGTAGGTAGGTAGGTAGGTAGGTAGGTAGGTAGGTAGGTAGGTAGGTAGAGGGATATAGAGAGAAAGCGAGAAACACAGTAGGTAGGTAGGTAGGTAGAGGGATAGAGAGAGAAGGAGAAATACAGTAGTTAGGGAGGGAGGGAGAGGGAGAGCGAGAAAGAGGGAGAAATACAGTAGGTAGGTAGGTAGGTAGGTAGAGAGATAGAGAGAGAGAGGGAGGGAGAAATACAGTACGTAGGTAGGTAGGTAGACGGATAGAGAGAGAGGGAAAAATACAGTAGGTAGGTAGGTAGTAGAGGAATAGAGAGAGAGAGGGAGGGAGAAATACAGTAGGTAGGTAGGTAGGTAGAGAGAGAGATAGAGAGAGGGAGAAATACAGTAGGTAGGTAGGTAGGTAGGTAGGTAGGTAGGCAAGTAGGTAAGTAGAGGGATAGAGAGATAGGGAAAATACAGTAGGTAGGTCGGTAGAGGGGGAGTGAGAGAGAGAGTGAGGGAGAAATGCAGTAGCTAGGTATAGAGAGTGGGGAGAAATACAGTAGGTAGGTAGGTAGGTAAAGGATTAGAGAGTGAGGGAGAAATACAGTAGGTAGGTAGGTAGGTAGAGAGAGATAGAGAGAGAGGGAGAAATACAGTAGGTAGGTAGGTAGGTAGGTAGGTAGGCAAGTAGGTAAGTAGCGGGATAGAGAGATAGGGAAAATACAGTAGGTAGGTCGGTAGAGGGGGAGTGAGAGAGAGAGTGAGGGAGAAATGCAGTAGCTAGGTATAGAGAGTGGGGAGAAATACAGTAGGTAGGTAGGTAGGTAAAGGATTAGAGAGTGAGGGAGAAATACAGTAGGTAGGTAGGTAGGTAGGTAGGTAGGTAGGTAGGTAGGTAGGTAGGTAGGTAGGTAGGTAGTGGGTTAGAGAGAGAGGGAGAAATACAGTAGGTAGGTCAGTAGAGGAAGAGAGAGAGAGAGGGAGGGAGAAATACAGTAGGTAGGTAGAGAGAGGGAGGGACAAATACAGTAGGTAGGTAGGTAGGTAGAGATAGATAGAGAGAGAGGGAGAAATACAGTAGGTAGGTAGGTAGGTAAAGGACGAGAGGGAGGGAGAAATACAGTAGGTAGGTAGGTTGGTAGAGGGATAGAGAGGGAGAAATACAGTAGGTAGGTAGGTAGGTAGAGAGAGAGAGAGGGAGGTAGAAATACAGAAGGTAGGTAGGTAGAGGGTTAGAGAGAGAGGGGGGAGAAATACAGTAGGTAGGTAGGTAGGTAGAGGGATAGAGAGAGAGGGACAAATAAAGTAGGTAGGTAGGTAGGTAGGAAGGTAGGTAGGTAGGTAGGTAGGTAGGTAGGTAAGTAGAGGGATAGAGAGAGAGGGAGAAATACAGTAGTTAGGTAGGTAGGTAGAGGGAGAGCGAGAAAGAGGGAGAAATACAGTAGGTAGGTAGGTAGGTAGAGGGATAGAGAGAGAGGGAAAAATACAGTAGGTAGGTAGGTAGTAGAGGAATAGAGAGAGAGAGGGAGGGAGAAATACAGTAGGTAGGTAGGTAGGTAGGTAGGTAGGTAGGTAGGTAGGTAGGTAGAGGGTTAGAGTGAGCGGGGGGAGAAATACAGTAGGTAGGTAGGTAGGTAGGTAGGTAGGTAGGTAGGTAGAGGGATATAGAGAGAAAGCGAGAAACACAGTAGGTAGGTAGGTAGGTAGAGGGATAGAGAGAGAGGGAGAAATACAGTAGTTAGGGAGGGAGGGAGAGGGAGAGCGAGAAAGAGGGAGAAATACAGTAGGTAGGTAGGTAGGTAGGTAGAGAGATAGAGAGAGAGAGGGAGGGAGAAATACAGTACGTAGGTAGGTAGGTAGACGGATAGAGAGAGAGGGAAAAATACAGTAGGTAGGTAGGTAGTAGAGGAATAGAGAGAGAGAGGGAGGGAGAAATACAGTAGGGAAAATACAGTAGGTAGGTCGGTAGAGGGGGAGTGAGAGAGAGAGTGAGGGAGAAATGCAGTAGCTAGGTATAGAGAGTGGGGAGAAATACAGTAGGTAGGTAGGTAGGTAAAGGATTAGAGAGTGAGGGAGAAATACAGTAGGTAGGTAGGTAGGTAGGTAGGTAGGTAGGTAGGTAGGTAGGTAGGTAGGTAGGTAGGTAGGTAGGTAGTGGGTTAGAGAGAGAGGGAGAAATATAGTAGGTAGGTAGGTAGGTAGGTAGAGGGATAGAGAGAGAGAGGGAGGGAGAAATACAGTAGGTAGGTAGGTAAGTAGAGGGATAGAGAGGGAGAAATACAGTAGGTAGGTAGGAAGGTAGAGAGAGAGGGAGGGAGAAATACAGAAGGTAGGTAGGTAGAGGGTTAGAGAGAGAGGGGGGAGAAATACAGTAGGTAGGTAGGTAGGTAGAGATAGATAGAGAAAGAGGGAGAAATACAGTAGGTAGGCAGGTAAAGGACGAGAGAGAGGGAGAAATACAGTAAGTAGGTAGGTAGGTAGGTAGGTAGGTAGGTAGGTAGAGGGTTAGAGAGAGAGGGAGAAATATAGTAGGTAGGTAGGTAGAGGGATAGAGAGGGAGAAATACAGTAGGTAGGTAGGTAGGTAGAGAAAGAGAGGGAGGGAGAAACACAGAAGGTAGGTAGGTAGAGGGTTAGAGAGAGAGTGGGGAGAAATACAGTAGGTAGGTAGGTAGGTAGGTAGAGGGATAGGGAGAGAGGGAGAATTACAGTAGGGAGGGAGAGAGAGAGTGGGAGAAATACAGTAGATAGGCAGGTAGGTAGAAAGAGGGAGGGAGAGGGAATAATACAGTAGGTAGGTAGATGGATAAAGAGGGAGAGGGATAAATACAGTAGGTAGGTAAGTAGGTAGAGGGGGGAGAGAGAGAGGGAGAAATACAGTAGGTAGGTAGGTAGGCAAGTAGAGGGATAGAGAGAGACGGAGAAATACAGTAGGTAGGTAGGTAGGTAGGTAGAGGCATAGAGAGATAGGGAAAAATACAGCAGGTAGGTCGGCAGAGGGGGAGTGAGAGAGAGAGAGGGAGGGAGAAATGCAGTAGGTAGGTAGAGAGAGGGGGGAGAAATACAGTAGGTAGGTAGGTAGGTAGAGATAGAGAGAGAGAGAGGGAGAAATACAGTAGGTAGGTAGGTAGGTATGTAGGTAGGTAGGTAGGTAGGTAGGTAGGTAGGTAGGTAGAGGGTTAGAGAGAGAGGGAGAAATATAGTAGGTAGGTAGGTAGAGGGATAGAGAGAGGGGGGGAGGGATAAATACAGTAGGTAGGTAAGTAGGTAGGTAGAGTGATAGAGAGAGAGGGAGAAATACAGTAGTTAGGTAGGTAGGTAGAGAGAGATAGAGAGAGAGGTAGAAATACAGTAGGTAGGTAGGTAGAGGGATAGAGAGAGACAGGGAGAGGGAGAAATACAGTAGGGAGGTAGGTAGAGGGATAGAGAGAGAGGGAAAAATACAGTAGGTAGGTAGGTAGTAGAGGAATAGAGAGAGAGAGGGAGGGAAAATACAGTAGGTAGGTCAGTAGAGGGGGAGAGAGAGAGAGGGAGGGAGAAATACAATAGGTAGGTAGAGAGAGGGGGGGAGAAATACAGTAGGTAGGTAGGTAAAGGACGAGAGAGAGGGAGAAATACAGTAGGTAGGTAGGTAAAGGACGAGAGAGAGGGAGAAATAGAGTAGGTAGGTAGGTAGGTAGGTAGGTAGGTAGGTAGGTAGGTAGGTAGGTAGAGGGTTAGAGAGAGAGGGAGAAATATAGTAGGTAGGTAGGTAGAGGGATAGAGAGGGAGAAATACAGTAGGTAGGTAGGAAGGTAGAGAGAGAGGGAGGGAGAAATACAGAAGGTAGGTAGGTAGAGGGTTAGAGAGAGAGGGGGGAGAAATACAGTAGGTAGGTAGGTAGGTAGAGATAGATAGAGAAAGAGGGAGAAATACAGTAGGTAGGCAGGTAAAGGACGAGAGAGAGGGAGAAATACAGTAAGTAGGTAGGTAGGTAGGTAGGTAGGTAGGTAGAGGGTTAGAGAGAGAGGGAGAAATATAGTAGGTAGGTAGGTAGAGGGATAGAGAGGGAGAAATACAGTAGGTAGGTAGGTAGGTAGAGAAAGAGAGGGAGGGAGAAACACAGAAGGTAGGTAGGTAGAGGGTTAGAGAGAGAGTGGGGAGAAATACAGTAGGTAGGTAGGTAGGTAGGTAGAGGGATAGGGAGAGAGGGAGAATTACAGTAGGGAGGGAGAGAGAGAGTGGGAGAAATACAGTAGATAGGCAGGTAGGTAGAAAGAGGGAGGGAGAGGGAATAATACAGTAGGTAGGTAGATGGATAAAGAGGGAGAGGGATAAATACAGTAGGTAGGTAAGTAGGTAGAGGGGGGAGAGAGAGAGGGAGAAATACAGTAGGTAGGTAGGTAGGCAAGTAGAGGGATAGAGAGAGACGGAGAAATACAGTAGGTAGGTAGGTAGGTAGGTAGGTAGAGGCATAGAGAGATAGGGAAAAATACAGCAGGTAGGTCGGCAGAGGGGGAGTGAGAGAGAGAGAGGGAGGGAGAAATGCAGTAGGTAGGTAGAGAGAGGGGGGAGAAATACAGTAGGTAGGTAGGTAGGTAGAGATAGAGAGAGAGAGAGGGAGAAATACAGTAGGTAGGTAGGTAGGTATGTAGGTAGGTAGGTAGGTAGGTAGGTAGGTAGAGGGTTAGAGAGAGAGGGAGAAATATAGTAGGTAGGTAGGTAGAGGGATAGAGAGAGGGGGGAGGGATAAATACAGTAGGTAGGTAAGTAGGTAGGTAGAGTGATAGAGAGAGAGGGAGAAATACAGTAGTTAGGTAGGTAGGTAGAGAGAGATAGAGAGAGAGGTAGAAATACAGTAGGTAGGTAGGTAGAGGGATAGAGAGAGACAGGGAGAGGGAGAAATACAGTAGGGAGGTAGGAAGAGGGATAGAGAGAGAGGGAAAAATACAGTAGGTAGGTAGGTAGTAGAGGAATAGAGAGAGAGAGGGAGGGAAAATACAGTAGGTAGGTCAGTAGAGGGGGAGAGAGAGAGAGGGAGGGAGAAATACAATAGGTAGGTAGAGAGAGGGGGGGAGAAATACAGTAGGTAGGTAGGTAAAGGACGAGAGAGAGGGAGAAATAGAGTAGGTAAATTCAAAAATTCAAATTAAGATTTATTAACCGCACCCTCTCCCCACAGGGACCCGGGGCGGTGCACAGGCATAATTAAAAAACAATATACAAAATACAAACATTACTTAAAATAAAATTAAATAAATCTACCTATGCTAAAAATATATAATTAAAACCCATTAAAATTTGTAATTAAAAGACAGAGAGAACTATTCAAGGCCGGCCAGTCGAAAGAGATGGGTCTTCAATTTTACCCGGAAGGAGCGGAGGTCGGTGGTCGTTCTAATATCAGGGGGAAGGTCGTTCCAGAGGGCCGGGCCCGCCACAGAGAGCGCCCTTCCCCTGGGCGTCGCCCGCTGACAAAGTCTAGTGGACGGCACCCGGAGAAGCCCCTCTCTGTGGGAGCGAATCGGTCGTGAGGATGTGTGGGGCAGGATCCGATCTCGCAGATAGCTAGGTAGGTAGGTAGGTAGGTAGGTAGGTAGGTAGAGGGTTAGAGAGAGAGGGAGAAATATAGTAGGTAGGTAGGTAGAGGGATAGAGAGAGAGAGGGAGGGAGAAATACAGTAGGTAGGTAGGTAGGTAGAGAGAGAGAGAGAGGGAGGGAGAAATACAGAAGGTAGGTAGGTAGAGGGTTAGAGAGAGAGGGGGGAGGAATAAAGTAGGTAGGTAGGTAGGTAGGTAGGTAGGTAGGTAGGTAGGTAGAGGGATATAGAGAGAAAGCGAGAAACACAGTAGGTAGGTAGGTAGGTAGGTAGAGGGATAGAGAGAGCGAGGGATTGAGAAATACAGTAGGTAGGTAGGTAGGTAGAGGGATAGAGAGAGAGGGGAAAATACAGTAGGTATGTAGGTAGTAGAGGAATAGAGAGAGAGAGGGAGGGAGAAATACAGTAGGTAGGTAGGTAGGTAGGTAGGTAGGTAGAGGTATAGAGAGAGAGAGAGGGAGAAATACATTAGGTAGGTCAGTAGAGGAAGAGAGAGAGAGAGGGAGGGAGAAATACAGTAGGTAGGTAGAGAGAGGGAGGGAGAAATACAGTAGGTAGGTAGGTAGGTAGGTAGGTAGAGATAGATAGAGAGAGAGGGAGAAATACAGTAGGTAGGTAGGTAGGTAAAGGACGAGAGGGAGGGAGAAATACAGTAGGTAGGTAGGTTGGTAGAGGGATAGAGAGGGAGAAATACAGTAGGTAGGTAGGTAGGTAGGTAGGTAGGTAGGTAGGTAGGTAGAGAGAGAGAGGGAGGGAGAAATACAGAAGGTAGGTAGGTAGAGGGTTAGAGAGAGGGGGGAGAAATACAGTAGGTAGGTAGGTAGGTAGGTAGGTAGAGGGATAGAGAGAGAGTGACAAATAAAGTAGGTAGGTAGGTAGATAGGTAGGTAGGTAGGTAGGTAGGTAGGTAGGTAGGTAGGTAGGTAGAGGGATAGAGAGAGAGGGAGAAATACAGTAGTTAGGTAGGTAGGTAGAGGGAGAGCGAGAAAGAGGGAGAAATACAGTAGGTAGTTAGGTAGGTAGGTAGAGGGATAGAGAGAGAGGGAAAATACAGTAGGTAGGTAGGTAGTAGAGGAATAGAGAGAGAGAGGGAGTGAGAAATACAGTAGGTAGGTAGGTAGGTAGGTAGGTAGGTAGAGGGATAGAAAAACAGAAGGAGAAATACAGTAGGTAGGTAGAGGGATAGAGAGAGAGCTGGAGGGAGAAATACAGTAGGTAGGTAGGTAGGTAGAGATAGATAGAGAGAGAGTGAGAAATACAGTAGGTAAGTAGGTAGGTAAAGGACGAGAGGGAGGGAGAAATACAGTAGGTAGGTAGGTTGGTAGAGGGATAGAGAGGGAGAAATACAGTAGGTAGGTAGGTAGGTAGAGAGAGAGAGAGGGAGGTAGAAATACAGAAGGTAGGTAGGTAGAGGGTTAGAGAGAGAGGGGGGAGAAATACAGTAGGTAGGTAGGTAGGTAGAGGGATAGAGAGAGAGGGACAAATAAAGTAGGTAGGTAGGTAGGTAGGAAGGTAGGTAGGTAGGTAGGTAGGTAGGTAAGTAGAGGGATAGTGAGAGAGGGAGAAATACAGTAGTTAGGTAGGTAGGTAGAGGGAGAGCGAGAAAGAGGGAGAAATACAGTAGGTAGGTAGGTAGGTAGAGGGATAGAGAGAGAGGGAAAAATACAGTAGGTAGGTAGGTAGTAGAGGAATAGAGAGAGAGAGGGAGGGAGAAATACAGTAGGTAGGTAGGTAGGTAGGTAGAGACAGATAGAGAGGGAGGGAGAAATACAGTAGGTAGGTAGATAGGTAGGTAGGTAGGTAGAGGGATAGAAAGACAGAGGGAGAAATACAGTAGGTAGGTAGAGGGATAGAGAGAGAGAGGGAGGGAGAAATACAGTAGGTAGGTAGGTAGAGAGAGATAGAGAGAGAGGGAGAAATACAGTAGGTAGGTAGGTAGAGGGATAGAGAGAGACAGAGAGAGGGAGAAATACAGTAGGTAGGTAGGTAGGTAGAGGGATAGAGAGAGAGGGAAAAATACAGTAGGTAGGTAGTAGAGGAATAGAGAGAGAGAGGGAGGGAAAAATACAGTAGGTAGGTGTCAGTCTCGCTATTTCTGGCTTCGCTGCCATGGAAACGGGGAGGGTGGGGGGTTTGGGGTGAATGTGTTCTGCTGGTGGACAATGTTGATGTTTCGTGTTATCTCCTGCTAACGGACCTGCATTCCAGGATGGTGAAGACCTGCCCACCTGATGTTGGAGATGGCTGCATATTGGACAATGCACAGGGGGGGTTTGGGGATTGGGATGGGCTTAAGCTTAATACTTTCTGTTCGCGCCTAAACTATTCATTCTCAGCTTTACTTGGTCTGTACGCTCTCGTAACTTAGTAAAAGTAGCCTTAACATTTCAAAATAATGTCTAAGTGTGATCTTTCCTGAGTCAACGAAGAAACAGGCCTGACATTAAGCTGAGAATCAACAAAACCAAAAACCTGCCCTGATGACGGACCCTTCACAAGAGGAGCCTCCGTTGGTGGAGGTCCTGCCTGAAACCATTTTGGGAGCTGAAGCATCGCATCCTCCTGCTCAATCTGAAGGGATCAGGTCAGTGATGGAAGGTTTGGCTGGCCTAGATCTAAATCTGCCTGCTGAAGAATCAGTCAAACCTAAACGTTGGTCTGAAGGGGTTGGAATGAGTGGGGTAAACGTCTCCAGGCGTCGAATTTCCCCAAAGAAAGTCATTCCGGAGCTCCTAAGAGAAGAACGGGAACTAAGGGAGATGGCTCAGGACCTACTCCGCCAGGCAGATGAGAAAAATTTAGCCCTGGAAAAAATCTGGGGGAGGGAGGCGGATCGCCCACAGCCAAGAGGTTCACAGGCAGCTCCGGGCAGACGAAGCAGGGTTTCAACACCATCCCCCCCTCCTCAGGCCGGCAGGGAATTGCGAAGAGAGGCAGCTTCTGCCAGGCAAAGCAGGAGAGCAACTCCCTCCCCCACCCCTCAGGCTGGAAGGGAAGCCAACCCCATTAACCCCCGCCGACTTGCAAAACTGCCTCCTTTGGGTGTGAAATACAACGGAAGTGCCGACAAACTGGCGTTTTTTCTAATTCACGTTGATAATTACATGCAGTTTTACGCAGCTGATTTGGACGATGAAATCAAAATCAGAATTGTATCTATGACCCTAGAAGATCAAGCTTCTAATTGGCTAGTTTCATTACATAATTGTCGTTCACCGGCACTACGCGATTTCGATCGTTTCATGAATGCTCTTAGAAGGCGTTTTGAAGACCCCCGTGTTGAGAGGAAAGCAAAAATGAAACTAAAAAGTTTGCAGCAGGGGGACATGTCTATTCAGGCTTACACGCAAATTTTCCAGGAGCTATCTGTGTTTATGATTGGTTATAGTGAACAAGCCCTAATGGACATTTATATTGAAGGGCTGAATAAAGATATTTATCAAACATGTGTGAACAGATTTCGCCCCGAAACTTTGAATGACTGGATAGATCTAGCTTCGGATGTCGAATTGGATCATGCCCACTTGCAGGATCCGGTCTACTTGGAGAAAAAAGCACAGGAAGATAGCCCCAAATCTCACCCCCCTGCGAGGGAGAAACGCATGCAAAAGGGGGAGGGGAGGACAACCCAGCCTCGTTCAGGCAGCTGTTATCGCTGTGGGAAGGAGGGGCACTGGGCAGACAAATGCCGATCAAAACCACCTCCACGCCCACTTTCTTTCTTGGACCGGAAACAACTTAGAACGCCAACTGTGCGCGCCAAACCGGCTATGAGTGGGGTGGAGCCCATCAACCTCTCTGCTGACCAGCCCGCTGCTGGCCCTGACGATTGGGAGGCGTCTTCAGACTCTTCTGACGACAATCTGGTGAGTCATCGCTCCGGGCCCCTTTATATTAATTTAAAGCTTTTAGCTCCATCTACTGGTCGTACATGCGATGTGCAGGCTCTCATTGATTCTGGGTGTTCAAAATGTCTCATAAGCCAAGACATCGTGTCTTCGATGGGTTTTCACCTTAAGACCCTGAAAACTCCCATAGCCTTTTGCCAAATGGATGGTTCTGTAGCTGGGGGAACCCCAGCATCTTTTATCACCGAACCAATTCATGTTTCTATAGGCACAGGCCATACTGAGACCATCAACTTTATTGTAACTGCCATTGCCGATAATGCTGTAATTTTGGGGGTCAATTGGCTTCGAAAATGGAATCCTCTGATAAACTGGAAGGAAGGTTGGGTGCGCATTCCTTTATCCCTCCCGGAAGATACCTCTCTTCCATCAGGAACTGATCAACCCCCGCGCCATCAGCCACCCCCCCATATTGAATCTGCTGCGCATTTATTGGATTTCCCATCACCCGAGGTCATACCAGGTGAGGAGAAAATTCCCAAAGAATATTGGGACCTAAAGGATGCTTTCAGTGAAAGATCTTGTGATTCCCTTCCTCCTCATAGGGCTACTGACTGTTCAATTGATTTTCTTCCTGGGGTTCAATTACCCAAACCTCGTATGTATTCAATGACCCCACGGGAGATGGAGGAATTACGTAAATTCATCGATAAAAACCTTCAAAGGGGTTTCATTGAACCAGCTAGGCCCCGTGTAGCTGCACCAGTTATGTTTAGAGAAAAGAAAGATGGCACTCTAAGATTAATACAGGACTATTCATATCTCAACACCATTTGTGAACACAATATTTACCCCCTTCCGCTCATGAAGGACATGCTTGCTCACCTGGCTACCGGTAAGATTTTTACGAAGCTGGACTTACGTGAAGCATATTACAGAGTCAGGATCAAAGAGGGGGACGAATGGAAGACAGCTTTTAACTGTCCACTCGGATGTTTCCAGTTCAAAGTCCTCCCTTTCGGTCTTCAAGGTGCCCCTTCAGTGTTTATGCAACTGATCAATGAGGTTCTCCACGAGCACCTTTACAAGGGAGTAATTGTTTACATTGATGACATCGTCGTCTACTCGCAAACCCACGACGAGCACGTTAAACTAGTGCGCTCCGTATTAAATAAGTTGCGTTCCGCTGAACTTTATGCCAAACTCTCTAAGTGTGAGTTTCACCAGGAAAGAATTGACTATTTGGGTTACCGTATCTCCTCTGAGGGAGTTGAAATGGATCCTGCTAAAGTCAAGGCAGTGACGGAGTGGGCCCCTCCCCGTACCCGTAAACAATTGCAAAGTTTTTTAGGATTTGCGAATTTTTACCGCCAATTTATTCCGTCATTCGCTGATATTGCCTTGCCCATTACAAACCTTCTGAAAACAAAAGGCGAAGGCAAATCTCGTCCTGGAACCCCTCTCAAATGGACGATGGAATGTCAGGCCGCTTTCGAAAAGCTTAAACGGTTGTTTGCGGCTGAGCCTGTTCTTAAACACCCAGATGTGAATTCCCCATTTGTGATTCAGGCGGATGCTAGTGATGTCGCGGTAGGCGCAGTCCTGTTACAACTCAATCAACATGGCCAATTACAACCCTGTGCTTACACATCTCGGAAACTCACTGCGTCCGAACGCGGTTGGGCGATTTGGGAAAAGGAGGCTTTTGCTGTTCGGTGGGCTCTCATGACTTGGCGACATTTTCTTGAGGGTGCCCCACATCCTTTCGAGGTCTGGACGGACCATAAAAATTTGGAAGCTCTTACCTCTTCTCGGAAATTGTCCCCAAGGCAACTTCGTTGGTCTCATTATTTCCATCGTTTCAATTTCCACCTCAAATACATTCCTGGGGGGAAAAATTTTATGGCTGATGCACTTTCCAGATTGCCTCAATATGATGTATCTAAGCTCACCATTGTACAACCGATAATGCCACTCACTTTACCTGCTACTCCAGTATCTAATATAGCCCAAACTACTGTCCAGACTACTCCACCTGCTGACCTAATTGCTCGTATTAAGGATGAATTACTTACTGATGATTGGTATTCGGCTCATTCTGGTGATTGTACTACCAGAGACGATCTTCCCTGGATTGGTTCTAAAATATATGTTCCTGCTACATTACGTCCTTTTGTCTTGCAACGAGCACACGACTCACGTTTAGCTGGTCATTTCGGTTTCGTTAAAACTATTCATCTTATCAAGAGACAGTTCTGGTGGCCATCAATGAAGAAAGATGTTGAATCGTATATTGCCAGTTGCCCTGTATGTGCGGCCTCAAAACGTGCGCCGGGTAAGCCACAGGGTCTTCTCCAGTCTGTGGCTACCCCGGAAAGGCCTTGGAAGGAAATTTCAATGGACTTTATAGTTGATCTTCCACCCAGTCAGGGTTATACCGTTATCTGGGTAGTTACCGATCTTTTTTCTAAACAAGTTCATTTTGTCCCCTGTACTAAGATTCCTTCTTCCAAATCTCTGGCTAGACTTTTCGTTTCCCATATCTATCGTTTTCATGGAGTCCCGCAACGCATCATCTCCGATAGAGGAACCCAATTTACTTCCCATTTTTGGAAGGAGTTTCTGAGACTAATTGGCTCCGCCCAAAGCTTAAGCTCCGCCTACCACCCTCAGACGAATGGATCTTGTGAGAGGGTTAATTCCGTCCTCGAACAGTACTTACGCTGTTTTATTAATTTCCAGCAAGATGATTGGGCTGATCTTCTCATACACGCCGAAGTTGCGTATAATAACTCTGTTCACTCCAGTACGAATATGACCCCCTTTAAAATCATCTACGGACAGGACTTTGTACCCATACCCGAACTGCCTCACGTCTCGGCGACAGTTCCCTCTCTATCTGAATGGTCCTCTCGATTATCTTCTGTTTGGCCGCTTCTCCGGAAAACTTTAAACGATGCCCATGACTCGCACAAATTGTACGCTGATAAGAAACGGGCAGTACCTCCCTCCTACAAAGTTGGTGATCAGGTTTATGTATCTACCAAAAATTTGGATAGCCCCCAAAAATGCAAGAAGCTGGGTCCCAAATTTATTGGACCTTTCACGATCACCAAAATTATCAGCTCTGTGTCGGTCCGTTTGGATCTCCCCAAGACCTATCGGCGGCTGTACCCTGTATTCCATGTTCACTTACTGAAACCTGCTCGTACCTCTCATCTCCGCAAAAGATTGCCTGATGCTCCTACGCCTACCTTGGTGGATGGTCATCATCATTACGAGGTGCGGGACATTTTGGACTCCAGGATTCGCAGGAATAAAACTCAGTTCCTAGTCATGTAGAAAGATTTCCCCCCTTCTCACAACGAATGGGTGGATAGGGAGCATCTCAAAGCTCCTAAACTGGTACGCCAGTTTTATGCCAAGTATCCACACAAACCTTGACTCTTTTTCTTTCTCCTCTCCGTTGTTTTGTCTCTCCCTTCTTCTCTTTCAGGTGTAGCCCCTCGTATGCCTATTGCTGCCCTAGATTTCCCGCTGTTCCTGGAGGAGGTCCGGATGTCAGTCTCGCTATTTCTGGCTTCGCTGCCATGGAAACGGGGAGGGTGGGGGGTTTGGGGTGAATGTGTTCTGCTGGTGGACAATGTTGATGTTTCGTGTTATCTCCTGCTAACGGACCTGCATTCCAGGATGGTGAAGACCTGCCCACCTGATGTTGGAGATGGCTGCATATTGGACAATGCACAGGGGGGGTTTGGGGATTGGGATGGGCTTAAGCTTAATACTTTCTGTTCGCGCCTAAACTATTCATTCTCAGCTTTACTTGGTCTGTACGCTCTCGTAACTTAGTAAAAGTAGCCTTAACATTTCAAAATAATGTCTAAGTGTGATCTTTCCTGAGTCAACGAAGAAACAGGCCTGACAGTAGGTCAGTAGAGGGGGAGAGAGAGAGAGAGGGAGGTAGAAATACAGTAGGTAGGTAAAGTACGAGAGAGAGGGAGAAATACAGTAGGTAGGTAGGTAAAGGACGAGAGAGAGGGAGAAATACAGTAGGTAGGTAGGTATGTAGGTAGGTAGGTAGAGGGTTAGTGAGAGAGGGAGAAATATAGTAGGTAGGTAGGTAGAGGGATAGAGAGAGAGAGGGAGGGAGAAATACAGAAGGTAGGTAGGTAGAGGGTTAGAGTGAGCGAGGGGAGAAATACAGTAGGTAGGTAGGTAGGTAGGTAGGTAGGTAGGTAGGTAGGTAGAGGGATATAGAGAGAAAGCGAGAAACACAGTAGGTAGGTAGGTAGGTAGAGGGATAGAGAGAGAGGGAGAAATACAGTAGTTAGGGAGGGAGGGAGAGGGAGAGCGAGAAAGAGGGAGAAATACAGTAGGTAGGTAGGTAGGTAAGTAGAGAGATAGAGAGAGAGAGGGAGGGAGAAATACAGTACGTAGGTAGGTAGGTAGACGGATAGAGAGAGAGGGAAAAATACAGTAGGTAGGTAGGTAGTAGAGGAATAGAGAGAGAGAGGGAGGGAGAAATACAGTAGGTAGGTAGGTAGGTAGAGAGAGATAGAGAGAGAGGGAGAAATACAGTAGGTAGGTAGGTAGGTAGGTAGGTAGGTAGGTAGGTAGGTAGGTAGGTAGGTAGGCAAGTAGGTAAGTAGAGGGATAGAGAGATAGGGAAAATACAGTAGGTAGGTCGGTAGAGGGGGAGTGAGAGAGAGAGTGAGGGAGAAATGCAGTAGCTAGGTATAGAGAGTGGGGAGAAATACAGTAGGTAGGTAGGTAGGTAAAGGATTAGAGAGTGAGGGAGAAATACAGTAGGTAGGTAGGTAGGTAGGTAGGTAGGTAGGTAGGTAGGTAGGTAGGTAGGTAGGTAGGTAGGTAGGTAGTGGGTTAGAGAGAGAGGGAGAAATACAGTAGGTAGGTCAGTAGAGGAAGAGAGAGAGGGAGGGAGGGAGAAATACAGTAGGTAGGTAGAGAGAGGGAGGGACAAATACAGTAGGTAGGTAGGTAGGTAGAGATAGATAGAGAGAGAGGGAGAAATACAGTAGGTAGGTAGGTAGGTAAAGGACGAGAGGGAGGGAGAAATACAGTAGGTAGGTAGGTTGGTAGAGGGATAGAGAGGGAGAAATACAGTAGGTAGGTAGGTAGGTAGAGAGAGAGAGAGGGAGGTAGAAATACAGAAGGTAGGTAGGTAGAGGGTTAGAGAGAGAGGGGGGAGAAATACAGTAGGTAGGTAGGTAGGTAGAGGGATAGAGAGAGAGGGACAAATAAAGTAGGTAGGTAGGTAGGTAGGAAGGTAGGTAGGTAGGTAGGTAAGTAGAGGGATAGAGAGAGAGGGAGAAATACAGTAGTTAGGTAGGTAGGTAGAGGGAGAGCGAGAAAGAGGGAGAAATACAGTAGGTAGGTAGGTAGGTAGAGGGATAGAGAGAGAGGGAAAAATACAGTAGGTAGGTAGGTAGTAGAGGAATAGAGAGAGAGAGGGAGGGAGAAATACAGTAGGTAGGTAGGTAGGTAGGTAGAGACAGATAGAGAGGGAGGGAGAAATACAGTAGGTAGGTAGATAGGTAGGTAGGTAGGTAGAGGGATAGAAAGACAGAGGGAGAAATACAGTAGGTAGGTAGAGGGATAGAGAGAGAGAGGGAGGGAGAAATACAGTAGGTAGGTAGGTAGAGAGAGATAGAGAGAGAGGGAGAAATACAGTAGGTAGGTAGGTAGAGGGATAGAGAGAGACAGAGAGAGGGAGAAATACAGTAGGTAGGTAGGTAGGTAGAGGGATAGAGAGAGAGGGAAAAATACAGTAGGTAGGTAGTAGAGGAATAGAGAGAGAGAGGGAGGGAAAAATACAGTAGGTAGGTCAGTAGAGGGGGAGAGAGAGAGAGAGGGAGGTAGAAATACAGTAGGTAGGTAAAGTACGAGAGAGAGGGAGAAATACAGTAGGTAGGTAGGTAAAGGACGAGAGAGAGGGAGAAATACAGTAGGTATGTAGGTATGTAGGTAGGTAGGTAGAGGGTTAGTGAGAGAGTGAGAAATATAGTAGGTAGGTAGGTAGAGGGATAGAGAGAGAGAGGGAGGGAGAAATACAGAAGGTAGGTAGGTAGAGGGTTAGAGTGAGCGGGGGGAGAAATACAGTAGGTAGGTAGGTAGGTAGGTAGGTAGGTAGGTAGGTAGGTAGGTAGGTAGGTAGGTAGGTAGGTAGGTAGAGGGATATAGAGAGAAAGCGAGAAACACAGTAGGTAGGTAGGTAGGTAGGTAGAGGGATAGAGAGAGAGGGAGAAATACAGTAGTTAGGGAGGGAGGGAGAGGGAGAGCGAGAAAGAGGGAGAAATACAGTAGGTAGGTAGGTAGGTAGGTAGAGAGATAGAGAGAGAGAGGGAGGGAGAAATACAGTACGTAGGTAGGTAGGTAGACGGATAGAGAGAGAGGGAAAAATACAGTAGGTAGGTAGGTAGTAGAGGAATAGAGAGAGAGAGGGAGGGAGAAATACAGTAGGTAGGTAGGTAGGTAGAGAGAGATAGAGAGAGAGGGAGAAATACAGTAGGTAGGTAGGTAGGTAGGTAGGTAGTTAGGTAGGTAGGTAGGCAAGTAGGTAAGTAGAGGGATAGAGAGATAGGGAAAATACAGTAGGTAGGTCGGTAGAGGGGGAGTGAGAGAGAGAGTGAGGGAGAAATGCAGTAGCTAGGTATAGAGAGTGGGGAGAAATACAGTAGGTAGGTAGGTAGGTAAAGGATTAGAGAGTGAGGGAGAAATACAGTAGGTAGGTAGGTAGGTAGGTAGGTAGGTAGGTAGGTAGGTAGGTAGGTAGCGGGTTAGAGAGAGAGGGAGAAATATAGTAGGTAGGTAGGTAGGTAGAGGGATAGAGAGAGAGAGGGAGGGAGAAATACAGTAGGTAGGTAGGTAAGTAGAGGGATAGAGAGGGAGAAATACAGTAGGTAGGTAGGAAGGTAGAGAGAGAGAGGGAGGGAGAAATACAGAAGGTAGGTAGGTAGGTAGAGATAGATAGAGAAAGAGGGAGAAATACAGTAGGTAGGCAGGTAAAGGACGAGAGAGAGGGAGAAATACATTAAGTAGGTAGGTAGGTAGGTAGGTAGGTAGAGGGTTAGAGAGAGAGGGAGAAATATAGTAGGTAGGTAGGTAGAGGGATAGAGAGGGAGAAATACAGTAGGTAGGTAGGTAGGTAGAGAAAGAGAGGGAGGGAGAAACACAGAAGGTAGGTAGGTAGAGGGTTAGAGAGAGAGGGGGGAGAAATAGAGTAGGTAGGTAGGTAGGTAGGTAGAGGGATAGGGAGAGAGGGAGAATTACAGTAGGGAGGGAGAGAGAGAGTGGGAGAAATACAGTAGATAGGCAGGTAGGTAGAAAGAGGGAGGGAGAGGGAGAAATACAGTAGGTAGGTAGATGGATAAAGAGGGAGAGGGATAAATACAGTAGGTAGGTAAGTAGGTAGAGGGGGGAGAGAGAGAGGGAGAAATACAGTAGGTAGGTAGGTAGGCAAGTAGAGGGATAGAGAGAGACGGAGAAATACAGTAGGTAGGTAGGTAGGTAGGTAGGTAGGTAGAGGCATAGAGAGATAGGGAAAAATACAGCAGGTAGGTCGGCAGAGGGGGAGTGAGAGAGAGAGAGGGAGGGAGAAATGCAGTAGGTAGGTAGAGAGAGGGGGGAGAAATACAGTAGGTAGGTAGGTAGGTAGAGATAGAGAGAGAGAGAGGGAGAAATACAGTAGGTAGGTAGGTAGGTAGAGGGATAGAGAGGGAGAAATACAGTAGGTAGGTAGGAAGGTAGAGAGAGAGGGAGGGAGAAATACAGAAGGTAGGTAGGTAGAGGGTTAGAGAGAGAGGGGGGAGAAATACAGTAGGTAGGTAGGAAGGTAGAGATAGATAGAGAAAGAGGGAGTAATACAGTAGGTAGGCAGGTAAAGGACGAGAGAGAGGGAGAAATACAGTAAGTAGGTAGGTAGGTAGGTAGGTAGGTAGAGGGTTAGAGAGAGAGGGAGAAATATAGTAGGTAGGTAGGTAGAGGGATAGAGAGGGAGAAATACAGTAGGTAGGTAGGTAGGTAGAGAAAGAGAGGGAGGGAGAAACACAGAAGGTAGGTAGGTAGAGGGTTAGAGAGAGAGTGGGGAGAAATACAGTAGGTAGGTAGGTAGGTAGGTAGAGGGATAGGGAGAGAGGGAGAATTACAGTAGGGAGGGAGAGAGAGAGTGGGAGAAATACAGTAGATAGGCAGGTAGGTAGAAAGAGGGAGGGAGAGGGAGAAATACAGTAGGTAGGTAGATGGATAAAGAGGGAGAGGGATAAATACAGTAGGTAGGTAAGTAGGTAGAGGGGGGAGAGAGAGAGGGAGAAATACAGTAGGTAGGTAGGTAGGCAAGTAGAGGGATAGAGAGAGACGGAGAAATACAGTAGGTAGGTAGGTAGGTAGGTAGGTAGAGGCATAGAGAGATAGGGAAAAATACAGCAGGTAGGTCGGCAGAGGGGGAGTGAGAGAGAGAGAGGGAGGGAGAAATGCAGTAGGTAGGTAGAGAGAGGGGGGAGAAATACAGTAGGTAGGTAGGTAGGTAGAGATAGAGAGAGAGAGAGGGAGAAATACAGTAGGTAGGTAGGTAGGTAGGTAGGTAGGTAGGTAGGTAGGTAGGTAGGTAGAGGGTTAGAGAGAGAGGGAGAAATATAGTAGGTAGGTAGGTAGAGGGATAGAGAGAGGGGGGGAGGGATAAATACAGTAGGTAGGTAAGTAGGTAGGTAGAGTGATAGAGAGAGAGGGAGAAATACAGTAGTTAGGTAGGTAGGTAGAGAGAGATAGAGAGAGAGATAGAAATACAGTAGGTAGGTAGGTAGAGGGATAGAGAGAGACAGAGAGAGGGAGAAATACAGTAGGGAGGTAGGTAGAGGGATAGAGAGAGAGGGAAAAATACAGTAGGTAGGTAGGTAGTAGAGGAATAGAGAGAGAGAGGGAGGGAAAATACAGTAGGTAGGTCAGTAGAGGGGGAGAGAGAGAGAGGGAGGGAGAAATACAATAGGTAGGTAGAGAGAGGGGGGGAGAAATACAGTAGGTAGGTAGGTAAAGGACGAGAGAGAGGGAGAAATACAGTAGGTAGGTAGGTAAAGGACGAGAGAGAGGGAGAAATAGAGTAGGTAGGTAGGTAGGTAGGTAGGTAGGTAGGTAGGTAGAGGGTTAGAGAGAGAGGGAGAAATATAGTAGGTAGGTAGGTAGAGGGATAGAGAGAGAGAGGGAGGGAGAAATACAGTAGGTAGGTAGGTAGGTAGAGAGAGAGAGAGAGGGAGGGAGAAATACAGAAGGTAGGTAGGTAGAGGGTTAGAGAGAGAGGGGGGAGGAATAAAGTAGGTAGGTAGGTAGGTAGGTAGGTAGGTAGGTAGGTAGGTAGGTAGGTAGGTAGGTAGAGGGATATAGAGAGAAAGCGAGAAACACAGTAGGTAGGTAGGTAGGTAGGTAGAGGGATAGAGAGAGCGAGGGATTGAGAAATACAGTAGGTAGGTAGGTAGGTAGAGGGATAGAGAGAGAGGGGAAAATACAGTAGGTATGTAGGTAGTAGAGGAATAGAGAGAGAGAGGGAGGGAGAAATACAGTAGGTAGGTAGGTAGGTAGGTAGGTAGAGGTATAGAGAGAGAGAGAGGGAGAAATACAGTAGGTAGGTCAGTAGAGGAAGAGAGAGAGAGAGGGAGGGAGAAATACAGTAGGTAGGTAGAGAGAGGGAGGGAGAAATACAGTAGGTAGGTAGGTAGGTAGGTAGGTAGAGATAGATAGAGAGAGAGGGAGAAATACAGTAGGTAGGTAGGTAGGTAAAGGACGAGAGGGAGGGAGAAATACAGTAGGTAGGTAGGTTGGTAGAGGGATAGAGAGGGAGAAATACAGTAGGTAGGTAGGTAGGTAGGTAGGTAGAGAGAGAGAGGGAGGGAGAAATACAGAAGGTAGGTAGGTAGAGGGTTAGAGAGAGGGGGGGAGAAATACAGTAGGTAGGTAGGTAGGTAGGTAGAGGGATAGAGAGAGAGGGACAAATAAAGTAGGTAGGTAGGTAGATAGGTAGGTAGGTAGGTAGGTAGGTAGGTAGGTAGGTAGGTAGGTAGGTAGGTAGAGGGATAGAGAGAGAGGGAGAAATACAGTAGTTAGGTAGGTAGGTAGAGGGAGAGCGAGAAAGAGGGAGAAATACAGTAGGTAGGTAGGTAGGTAGGTAGAGGGATAGAGAGAGAGGGAAAATACAGTAGGTAGGTAGGTAGTAGAGGAATAGAGAGAGAGAGGGAGTGAGAAATACAGTAGGTAGGTAGGTAGGTAGGTAGAGACAGATAGAGAGGGAGGGAGAAATACAGTAGGTAGGTAGATAGGTAGGTAGGTAGGTAGGTAGGTAGAGGGATAGAAAGACAGAAGGAGAAATACAGTAGGTAGGTAGAGGGATAGAGAGAGAGCTGGAGGGAGAAATACAGTAGGTAGGTAGGTAGGTAGAGATAGATAGAGAGAGAGGGAGAAATACAGTAGGTAGGTAGGTAGGTAAAGGACGAGAGGGAGGGAGAAATACAGTAGGTAGGTAGGTTGGTAGAGGGATAGAGAGGGAGAAATACAGTAGGTAGGTAGGTAGGTAGAGAGAGAGAGAGGGAGGTAGAAATACAGAAGGTAGGTAGGTAGAGGGTTAGAGAGAGAGGGGGGAGAAATACAGTAGGTAGGTAGGTAGGTAGAGGGATAGAGAGAGAGGGACAAATAAAGTAGGTAGGTAGGTAGGTAGGAAGGTAGGTAGGTAGGTAGGTAGGTAGGTAAGTAGAGGGATAGAGAGAGAGGGAGAAATACAGTAGTTAGGTAGGTAGGTAGAGGGAGAGCGAGAAAGAGGGAGAAATACAGTAGGTAGGTAGGTAGGTAGAGGGATAGAGAGAGAGGGAAAAATACAGTAGGTAGGTAGGTAGTAGAGGAATAGAGAGAGAGAGGGAGGGAGAAATACAGTAGGTAGGTAGGTAGGTAGGTAGAGACAGATAGAGAGGGAGGGAGAAATACAGTAGGTAGGTAGATAGGTAGGTAGGTAGGTAGAGGGATAGAAAGACAGAGGGAGAAATACAGTAGGTAGGTAGAGGGATAGAGAGAGAGAGGGAGGGAGAAATACAGTAGGTAGGTAGGTAGAGAGAGATAGAGAGAGAGGGAGAAATACAGTAGGTAGGTAGGTAGAGGGATAGAGAGAGACAGAGAGAGGGAGAAATACAGTAGGTAGGTAGGTAGGTAGAGGGATAGAGAGAGAGGGAAAAATACAGTAGGTAGGTAGTAGAGGAATAGAGAGAGAGAGGGAGGGAAAAATACAGTAGGTAGGTCAGTAGAGGGGGAGAGAGAGAGAGAGGGAGGTAGAAATACAGTAGGTAGGTAAAGTACGAGAGAGAGGGAGAAATACAGTAGGTAGGTAGGTATGTAGGTAGGTAGGTAGAGGGTTAGTGAGAGAGGGAGAAATATAGTAGGTAGGTAGGTAGAGGGATAGAGAGAGAGAGAGGGAGGGAGAAATACAGTAGGTAGGTAGGTAGGTAGGTAGGTAGGTAGGTAGGTAGGTAGGTAGGTAGAGGGATATAGAGAGAAAGCGAGAAACACAGTAGGTAGGTAGGTAGGTAGAGGGATAGAGAGAGAGGGAGAAATACAGTAGTTAGGGAGGGAGGGAGAGGGAGAGCGAGAAAGAGGGAGAAATAGAGTAGGTAGGTAGGTAGGTAGGTAGAGAGATAGAGAGAGAGAGGGAGGGAGAAATACAGTACGTAGGTAGGTAGGTAGACGGATAGAGAGAGAGGGAAAAATACAGTAGGTAGGTAGGTAGTAGAGGAATAGAGAGAGAGAGGGAGGGAGAAATACAGTAGGTAGGTAGGTAGGTAGAGAGAGATAGAGAGAGAGGGAGAAATACAGTAGGTAGGTAGGTAGGTAGGTAGGTAGGTAGGTAGGTAGGCAAGTAGGTAAGTAGAGGGATAGAGAGATAGGGAAAATACAGTAGGTAGGTCGGTAGAGGGGGAGTGAGAGAGAGAGTGAGGGAGAAATGCAGTAGCTAGGTATAGAGAGTGGGGAGAAATACAGTAGGTAGGTAGGTAGGTAAAGGATTAGAGAGTGAGGGAGAAATACAGTAGGTAGGTAGGTAGGTAGGTAGGTAGGTAGGTAGGTAGGTAGGTAGGTAGTGGGTTAGAGAGAGAGGGAGAAATACAGTAGGTAGGTCAGTAGAGGAAGAGAGAGAGGGAGGGAGGGAGAAATACAGTAGGTAGGTAGAGAGAGGGAGGGACAAATACAGTAGGTAGGTAGGTAGGTAGAGATAGATAGAGAGAGAGGGAGAAATACAGTAGGTAGGTAGGTAGGTAAAGGACGAGAGGGAGGGAGAAATACAGTAGGTAGGTAGGTTGGTAGAGGGATAGAGAGGGAGAAATACAGTAGGTAGGTAGGTAGGTAGAGAGAGAGAGAGGGAGGTAGAAATACAGAAGGTAGGTAGGTAGAGGGTTAGAGAGAGAGGGGGGAGAAATACAGTAGGTAGGTAGGTAGGTAGAGGGATAGAGAGAGAGGGACAAATAAAGTAGGTAGGTAGGTAGGTAGGAAGGTAGGTAGGTAGGTAGGTAGGTAGGTAAGTAGAGGGATAGAGAGAGAGGGAGAAATACAGTAGTTAGGTAGGTAGGTAGAGGGAGAGCGAGAAAGAGGGAGAAATACAGTAGGTAGGTAGGTAGGTAGAGGGATAGAGAGAGAGGGAAAAATACAGTAGGTAGGTAGGTAGTAGAGGAATAGAGAGAGAGAGGGAGGGAGAAATACAGTAGGTAGGTAGGTAGGTAGGTAGAGACAGATAGAGAGGGAGGGAGAAATACAGTAGGTAGGTAGATAGGTAGGTAGGTAGGTAGAGGGATAGAAAGACAGAGGGAGAAATACAGTAGGTAGGTAGAGGGATAGAGAGAGAGAGGGAGGGAGAAATACAGTAGGTAGGTAGGTAGAGAGAGATAGAGAGAGAGGGAGAAATACAGTAGGTAGGTAGGTAGAGGGATAGAGAGAGACAGAGAGAGGGAGAAATACAGTAGGTAGGTAGGTAGGTAGAGGGATAGAGAGAGAGGGAAAAATACAGTAGGTAGGTAGTAGAGGAATAGAGAGAGAGAGGGAGGGAAAAATACAGTAGGTAGGTTAGTAGAGGGGGAGAGAGAGAGAGAGGGAGGTAGAAATACAGTAGGTAGGTAAAGTACGAGAGAGAGGGAGAAATACAGTAGGTAGGTAGGTAAAGGACGAGAGAGAGGGAGAAATACAGTAGGTAGGTAGGTATGTAGGTAGGTAGGTAGAGGGTTAGTGAGAGAGGGAGAAATATAGTAGGTAGGTAGGTAGAGGGATAGAGAGAGAGAGGGAGGGAGAAATACAGAAGGTAGGTAGGTAGAGGGTTAGAGTGAGCGGGGGGAGAAATACAGTAGGTAGGTAGGTAGGTAGGTAGGTAGGTAGGTAGGTAGGTAGGTAGGTAGGTAGGTAGGTAGAGGGATATAGAGAGAAAGCGAGAAACACAGTAGGTAGGTAGGTAGGTAGAGGGATAGAGAGAGAGGGAGAAATACAGTAGTTAGGGAGGGAGGGAGAGGGAGAGCGAGAAAGAGGGAGAAATACAGTAGGTAGGTAGGTAGGTAGGTAGAGAGATAGAGAGAGAGAGGGAGGGAGAAATACAGTACGTAGGTAGGTAGGTAGACGGATAGAGAGAGAGGGAAAAATACAGTAGGTAGGTAGGTAGTAGAGGAATAGAGAGAGAGAGGGAGGGAGAAATACAGTAGGTAGGTAGGTAGGTAGAGAGAGATAGAGAGGGAGGGAGAAATACAGTAGGTAGGTAGGTAGGTAGGTAGGTAGGTAGGTAGGTAGGTAGGTAGGCAAGTAGGTAAGTAGAGGGATAGAGAGATAGGGAAAATACAGTAGGTAGGTCGGTAGAGGGGGAGTGAGAGAGAGAGTGAGGGAGAAATGCAGTAGCTAGGTATAGAGAGTGGGGAGAAATACAGTAGGTAGGTAGGTAGGTAAAGGATTAGAGAGTGAGGGAGAAATACAGTAGGTAGGTAGGTAGGTAGGTAGGTAGGTAGGTAGGTAGGTAGGTAGGTAGGTAGGTAGGTAGTGGGTTAGAGAGAGAGGGAGAAATACAGTAGGTAGGTCAGTAGAGGAAGAGAGAGAGGGAGGGAGGGAGAAATACAGTAGGTAGGTAGAGAGAGGGAGGGACAAATACAGTAGGTAGGTAGGTAGGTAGAGATAGATAGAGAGAGAGGGAGAAATACAGTAGGTAGGTAGGTAGGTAAAGGACGAGAGGGAGGGAGAAATACAGTAGGTAGGTAGGTTGGTAGAGGGATAGAGAGGGAGAAATACAGTAGGTAGGTAGGTAGGTAGGGAGAGAGAGAGGGAGGTAGAAATACAGAAGGTAGGTAGGTAGAGGGTTAGAGAGAGAGGGGGGAGAAATACAGTAGGTAGGTAGGTAGGTAGAGGGATAGAGAGAGAGGGACAAATAAAGTAGGTAGGTAGGTAGGTAGGAAGGTAGGTAGGTAGGTAGGTAGGTAGGTAGGTAAGTAGAGGGATAGAGAGAGAGGGAGAAATACAGTAGTTAGGTAGGTAGGTAGAGGGAGAGCGAGAAAGAGGGAGAAATACAGTAGGTAGGTAGGTAGGTAGGTAGAGGGATAGAGAGAGAGGGAAAAATACAGTAGGTAGGTAGGTAGTAGAGGAATAGAGAGAGAGAGGGAGGGAGAAATACAGTAGGTAGGTAGGTAGGTAGGTAGGTAGGTAGGTAGAGGGATAGAAAGACAGAGGGAGAAATACAGTAGGTAGGTAGAGGGATAGAGAGAGAGAGGGAGGGAGAAATACAGTAGGTAGGTAGGTAGAGAGAGATAGAGAGAGAGGGAGAAATACAGTAGGTAGGTAGGTAGAGGGATAGAGAGAGACAGAGAGAGGGAGAAATACAGTAGGTAGGTAGATAGGTAGGTAGGTAGGTAGAGGGATAGAAAGACAGAGGGAGAAATACAGTAGGTAGGTAGAGGGATAGAGAGAGAGAGGGAGGGAGAAATACAGTAGGTAGGTAGGTAGAGAGAGATAGAGAGAGAGGGAGAAATACAGTAGGTAGGTAGGTAGAGGGATAGAGAGAGACAGAGAGAGGGAGAAATACAGTAGGTAGGTAGGTAGGTAGAGGGATAGAGAGAGAGGGAAAAATACAGTAGGTAGGTAGTAGAGGAATAGAGAGAGAGAGGGAGGGAAAAATACAGTAGGTAGGTCAGTAGAGGGGGAGAGAGAGAGAGAGGGAGGTAGAAATACAGTAGGTAGGTAAAGTACGAGAGAGAGGGAGAAATACAGTAGGTAGGTAGGTAAAGGACGAGAGAGAGAGAGAAATACAGTAGGTAGGTAGGTATGTAGGTAGGTAGGTAGAGGGTTAGTGAGAGAGTGAGAAATATAGTAGGTAGGTAGGTAGAGGGATAGAGAGAGAGAGGGAGGGAGAAATACAGAAGGTAGGTAGGTAGAGGGTTAGAGTGAGCGGGGGGAGAAATACAGTAGGTAGGTAGGTAGGTAGGTAGGTAGGTAGGTAGGTAGGTAGGTAGAGGGATATAGAGAGAAAGCGAGAAACACAGTAGGTAGGTAGGTAGGTAGGTAGGTAGAGGGATAGAGAGAGAGGGAGAAATACAGTAGTTAGGGAGGGAGGGAGAGGGAGAGCGAGAAAGAGGGAGAAATACAGTAGGTAGGTAGGTAGGTAGGTAGGTAGGTAGAGAGATAGAGAGAGAGAGGGAGGGAGAAATACAGTACGTAGGTAGGTAGGTAGACGGATAGAGAGAGAGGGAAAAATACAGTAGGTAGGTAGGTAGTAGAGGAATAGAGAGAGAGAGGGAGGGAGAAATACAGTAGGTAGGTAGGTAGGTAGAGAGAGATAGAGAGAGAGGGAGAAATACAGTAGGTAGGTAGGTAGGTAGGTAGGTAGGTAGGTAGGTAGGTAGGCAAGTAGGTAAGTAGAGGGATAGAGAGATAGGGAAAATACAGTAGGTAGGTCGGTAGAGGGGGAGTGAGAGAGAGAGTGAGGGAGAAATGCAGTAGCTAGGTATAGAGAGTGGGGAGAAATACAGTAGGTAGGTAGGTAGGTAAAGGATTAGAGAGTGAGGGAGAAATACAGTAGGTAGGTAGGTAGGTAGGTAGGTAGGTAGGTAGGTAGGTAGGTAGGTAGGTAGGTAGGTAGGTAGGTAGCGGGTTAGAGAGAGAGGGAGAAATATAGTAGGTAGGTAGGTAGGTAGAGGGATAGAGAGAGAGAGGGAGGGAGAAATACAGTAGGTAGGTAGGTAAGTAGAGGGATAGAGAGGGAGAAATACAGTAGGTAGGTAGGAAGGTAGAGAGAGAGAGGGAGGGAGAAATACAGAAGGTAGGTAGGTAGAGGGTTAGAGAGAGAGGGGGGAGAAATACAGTAGGTAGGTAGGTAGGTAGAGATAGATAGAGAAAGAGGGAGAAATACAGTAGGTAGGCAGGTAAAGGACGAGAGAGAGTGAGAAATACAGTAAGTAGGTAGGTAGGTAGGTAGGTAGGTAGAGGGTTAGAGAGAGAGGGAGAAATATAGTAGGTAGGTAGGTAGAGGGATAGAGAGGGAGAAATACAGTAGGTAGGTAGGTAGGTAGAGAAAGAGAGGGAGGGAGAAACACAGAAGGTAGGTAGGTAGAGGGTTAGAGAGAGAGGGGGGAGAAATAGAGTAGGTAGGTAGGTAGGTAGGTAGAGGGATAGGGAGAGAGGGAGAATTACAGTAGGGAGGGAGAGAGAGAGTGGGAGAAATACAGTAGATAGGCAGGTAGGTAGAAAGAGGGAGGGAGAGGGAGAAATACAGTAGGTAGGTAGATGGATAAAGAGGGAGAGGGATAAATACAGTAGGTAGGGAAGTAGGTAGAGGGGGGAGAGAGAGAGGGAGAAATACAGTAGGTAGGTAGGTAGGCAAGTAGAGGGATAGAGAGAGACGGAGAAATACAGTAGGTAGGTAGGTAGGTAGGTAGGTAGAGGCATAGAGAGATAGGGAAAAATACAGCAGGTAGGTCGGCAGAGGGGGAGTGAGAGAGAGAGAGGGAGGGAGAAATGCAGTAGGTAGGTAGAGAGAGGGGGGAGAAATACAGTAGGTAGGTAGGTAGGTAGAGATAGAGAGAGAGAGAGGGAGAAATACAGTAGGTAGGTAGGTAGAGGGATAGACAGAGACAGAGAGAGGGAGAAATACAGTAGGTAGGTAGGTAGAGGGTTAGAGAGAGAGGGAGAAATATAGTAGGTAGGTAGGTAGAGGGATAGAGAGAGAGGGGGAGGGATAAATACAGTAGGTAGGTAAGTAGGTAGGTAGAGTGATAGAGAGAGAGGGAGAAATACAGTAGTTAGGTAGGTAGGTAGAGAGAGATAGAGAGAGAGGTAGAAATACAGTAGGTAGGTAGGTAGAGGGATAGACAGAGACAGAGAGAGGGAGAAATACAGTAGGGAGGTAGGTAGAGGGATAGAGAGAGAGGGAAAAATACAGTAGGTAGGTAGGTAGTAGAGGAATAGAGAGAGAGAGGGAGGGAAAATACAGTAGGTAGGTCAGTAGAGGGGGAGAGAGAGAGAGGGAGGGAGAAATACAATAGGTAGGTAGGTAAAGGACGAGAGAGAGGGAGAAATAGAGTAGGTAGGTAGGTAAAGGACGAGAGAGAGGGAGAAATAGAGTAGGTAGGTAGGTAGGTAGGTAGGTAGGTAGGTAGAGGGTTAGAGAGAGAGGGAGAAATATAGTAGGTAGGTAGGTAGAGGGATAGAGAGAGAGAGAGGGAGGGAGAAATACAGTAGGTAGGTAGGTAGGGGGATAGAGAGAGAGGGAGAAATACGGTAGGTAGGTAGGTAGGTAGGTAGGTAGGTAGGTAGGTAGGTAGGTAGGTAGGTAGGTAGGTAGAGGGATATAGAGAGAAAGCGAGAAACACAGTAGGTAGGTAGGTAGGTAGAGGGATAGAGAGAGCGAGGGATTGAGAAATACAGTAGGTAGGTAGGTAGGTAGAGGGATAGAGAGAGAGGGGAAAATACAGTAGGTATGTAGGTAGTAGAGGAATAGAGAGAGAGAGGGAGGGAGAAATACAGTAGGTAGGTAGGTAGGTAGGTAGGTAGGTAGGTAGGTAGAGGTATAGAGAGAGAGAGAGGGAGAAATACAGTAGGTAGGTCAGTAGAGGAAGAGAGAGAGAGAGGGAGGGAGAAATACAGTAGGTAGGTAGAGAGAGGGAGGGAGAAATACAGTAGGTAGGTAGGTAGGTAGAGATAGATAGAGAGAGAGGGAGAAATACAGTAGGTAGGTAGGTAGGTAAAGGACGAGAGGGAGGGAGAAATACAGTAGGTAGGTAGGTTGGTAGAGGGATAGAGAGGGAGAAATACAGTAGGTAGGTAGGTAGGTAGGTAGGTAGGTAGGTAGAGAGAGAGAGGGAGGGAGAAATACAGAAGGTAGGTAGGTAGAGGGTTAGAGAGAGGGGGGGAGAAATACAGTAGGTAGGTAGGTAGGTAGGTAGAGGGATAGAGAGAGAGGGACAAATAAAGTAGGTAGGTAGGTAGATAGGTAGGTAGGTAGGTAGGTAGGTAGGTAGGTAGGTAGGTAGAGGGATAGAGAGAGAGGGAGAAATACAGTAGTTAGGTAGGTAGGTAGAGGGAGAGCGAGAAAGAGGGAGAAATACAGTAGGTAGGTAGGTAGGTAGGTAGAGGGATAGAGAGAGAGGGAAAATACAGTAGGTAGGTAGGTAGTAGAGGAATAGAGAGAGAGAGGGAGTGAGAAATACAGTAGGTAGGTAGGTAGGTAGAGACAGATAGAGAGGGAGGGAGAAATACAGTAGGTAGGTAGATAGGTAGGTAGGTAGGTAGGTAGGTAGAGGGATAGAAAGACAGAGGGAGAAATACAGTAGGTAGGTAGAGGGATAGAGAGAGAGCTGGAGGGAGAAATACAGTAGGGAGGTAGGGAGGTAGAGAGAGATAGAGAGAGAGGGAGAAATACAGTAGGTAGGTAGGTAGAGGGATAGAGAGAGACAGAGAGAGGGAGAAATACAGTAGGTAGGTAGGTAGGTAGAGGGATAGAGAGAGAGGGAAAAATACAGTAGGTAGGTAGGTAGGTAGGTAGGTAGGTAGAGGGATAGAGAGAGAGGGAGAAATACAGTAGTTAGGTAGGTAGGTAGAGGGAGAGCGAGAAAGAGGGAGAAATAAAGTAGGTAGGTAGGTAGGTAGAGGGATAGAAAGACAGGGAGAAATACAGTAGGTAGGTAGAGGGATAGAGAGAGAGCTGGAGGGAGAAATACAGTAGGGAGGTAGGTAGGTAGAGAGAGATAGAGAGAGAGGGAGAAATACAGTAGGTAGGTAGGTAGAGGGATAGAGAGAGACAGAGAGAGGGAGAAATACAGTAGGTAGGTAGGTAGGTAGAGGGATAGAGAGAGAGGGAAAAATACAGTAGGTAGGTAGGTAGGTAGGTAGGTAGGTAGGTAGGTAGGTAGGTAGAGGGATAGAGAGAGAGGGAGAAATACAGTAGTTAGGTAGGTAGGTAGAGGGAGAGCGAGAAAGAGGGAGAAATACAGTAGGTAGGTAGGTAGGTAGAGGGATAGAGAGAGAGGGAGAAATACAGTAGGTAGGTAGGTAGTAGAGGAATAGAGAGAGAGAGGGAGGGAGAAATACAGTAGGTAGGTAGGTAGGTAGGTAGGTAGAGACAGATAGAGAGGGAGGGAGAAATACAGTAGGTAGGTAGATAGGTAGGTAGGTAGGTAGGTAGAGGGATAGAGAGAGAGGGAGAAATACAGTAGGTAGGTAGGTAGTAGAGGAATAGAGAGAGAGAGGGAGGGAGAAATACAGTAGGTAGGTAGGTAGAGAGAGATAGAGAGAGAGGGAGAAATACAGTAGGTAGGAAGGTAGGTAGAGGGATAGAGAGAGAGGGAAAAATACAGTAGCTAGGTAGGTAGTAGAGGAATAGAGAGAGAGAGGGAGGGAAAAATACAGTAGGTAGGTCAGTAGAGGGGGAGAGAGAGAGAGAGGGAGGGAGAAATACAGTAGGTAGGTAAAGTACGAGAGAGAGGGAGAAATACAGTAGGTAGGTAGGTAAAGGACGAGAGAGAGGGAGAAATACAGTAGGTAGGTAGGTATGTAGGTAGGTAGGTAGAGGGTTAGTGAGAGAGGGAGAAATATAGTAGGTAGGTAGGTAGAGGGATAGAGAGAGAGAGGGAGGGAGAAATACAGTAGGTAGGTAGGTAGGTAGGTAGAGAGAGAGAGGGAGGGAGAAATACAGAAGGTAGGTAGGAAGAGGGTTAGAGTGAGCGGGGGGAGAAATACAGTAGGTAGGTAGGTAGGTAGGTAGGTAGGTAGGTAGGTAGGTAGAGGGATATAGAGAGAAAGCGAGAAACACAGTAGGTAGGTAGGTAGGTAGAGGGATAGAGAGAGAGAGGGAGAAATACAGTAGGTAGGTAGGTAGGTAGGTAGGTAGGTAGGTAGGTAGGTAGGTAGAGGGATAAAGAGATAGGGAAAAATACAGTAGGTAGGTCAGTAGAGGGGGAGAGAGAGAGAGGGAGGGAGAAATACAGTAGGTAGGTAGAGAGAGGGGGGAGAAATACAGTAGGTAGGTAGGTAGAGGGAAAGAGAGGGGGGGGAGAAATACAGTAGGTAGGTAGGTAGGTAGGTAGGTAGAGGGATAGAGAGATAGGGAAAACACAGTAGGTAGGTCAGTAGAGGGGGGGGAGAGAGAGAGAGAGGGAGGGAGAAATACAGTAGGTAGGTAGGTAGGTAGGTAGGTAGGTAGGTCGGTAGGTAGGTAGGTAGGTAGGTAGAGGGAGGGAGAGAGAGACGGAGAAATACAGTAGGTAGGTAGGTAGGTAGAGAGATAGAGAGAGAGGGAGAAATACATTAGGTAGGTAGGTAGGTAGAGGGATAGAGAGAGAGAGAGGGAGAAATACAGTAGGTAGGTAGGTAGAGGAAGAGAGAGAGAGGGGGAGAAATACAGTAGGTATGTAGGTAGGTAGAGGTATAAAGATAGGGAGAAATACTGTAGGTAGGTAGGTAGGGGGATAGAGAGAGAGAAAGTGGGAGAAATACAGTAGGTAGGTAGGTAGGTAGGTAGAGGGATAGATAGGGAGGGAGAAATACAGTAGGTAAGTAGGTAGGTAGAGGGAAAGAGAGAGGGGGGGGAGAAATACAGTAGGTAGGTAGGTAGAGTGATAGAGAGAGAGGGAGAAATACAGTAGGTAGGTAGGTAGGGAGAGAGAGAGAGAGAGAGAGAGAAGGAGAATTACAGTAGGTTGGTAGGTAGGTAGAGGGATAGAGAGATAGGGAAAAATACAGTAGGTAGGTCAGTAGAGGGGGAGAGAGAGAGAGGGAGGGAGAAATACAGTAGGTAGGTAGGTAGGTAAAGGACGAGAGGTCGGGAGAAATACAGTAGGTAGGTCGGTAGGTAGAGGGATAGAGAGGGAGAAATACAGTAGGTAGGTAGGTAGGTAGGTAGAGAGAGAGAGGGAGGGAGAAATACAGTAGGTAGGTAGGCAGGTAGAGAGAGAGAGATAGAGGGAGAAATACAGTAGGTAGGTAGGTAGGTAGAGGGATAGAGAGAGAGGGAGAAATACAGTAGGTAGGTAGGTAGGTAGGTAGAGGGAAAGAGAGAGGGGGGGAGAAATACAGTAGGTAGGTAGGTAGGTAGGTAGGTAGGTAGGTAGGTAGGTAGGTAGGTAGGTAGGTAGGTAGGTAGGTAAAGGACGAGAGGGAGGGAGAAATACAGTAGGTAGGTCGGTAGGTAGAGGGAGAGAGAGGGAGAAATATAGTAGGTAGGTAGGTAGAGGGATAGAGAGAGAGAGAGGGAGGGAGAAATACAGTAGGTAGGTAGGCAGGTAGAGAGAGAGAGGGAGGGAGAAATACAGAAGGTAGGTAGGTAGAGTGTTAGAGAGAGAGGGGGGAGAAATACAGTAGGTAGGTAGGTAGGTAGGTAGGTAGGTAGGTAGGTAGGTAGGTAGGTAGGTAGGTAGAGGGATATAGAGAGAAAGCGAGAAACACAGTAGGTAGGTAGGTAGGTAGAGGGATAGAGAGAGAGGGAGAAATACAGTAGGTAGGTAGGTAGGTAGGTAGGTAGGTAGGTAGGTAGGTAGGTAAAGGACGAGAGGGAGGGAGAAAAACAGTAGGTAGGTCGGTAGGTAGAGGGATAGAGAGGGAGAAATACAGTAGGTAGGTAGGTAGGTAGGTAGAGAGAGAGAGGGAGGGAGAAATACAGTAGGTAGGTAGGCAGGTAGAGAGAGAGAGAGAGAGGGAGAAATACAGTAGGTAGGCAGGTAGGTAGGTAGGTAGGTAGGTAGGTAGGTAGGTAGGTAGGTAGAGGGATAGAGAGATAGGGAAAATACAGTAGGTAGGTCAGTAGAGGGGGAGAGAGAGAGAGAGGGAGGGAGAAATACAGTAGGTAGGTAGAGAGAGGGGGGAGAAATACAGTAGGTAGGTAGGTAGAGGGAAAGAGAGAGGGGGGGAGAAATACAGTAGGTAGGTAGGTAGGTAGGTAGGTAGGTAGGTAGGTAGGTAGGTAGGTAGGTAGGTAGGTAGGTAGGTAGAGGCATAGAGAGATAGGGAAAATACAGTAGGTAGGTCAGTAGAGGGGGAGAGAGAGAGAGAGGGAGGGAGAAATACAGTAGGTAGGTAGGTAGGTAGGTAGGTAGGTAGGTAGGTAGGTAGGTAGAGGGAGAGAGAGAGAGACGGAGAAATACAGTAGGTAGGTAGGTAGGTAGGTAGAGAGATAGAGAGAGAGGGAGAAATACATTAGGTAGGTAGGTAGGTAGGTAGAGGGATAGAGAGAGAGAGAGGGAGAAATACAGTAGGTAGGTAGGTAGAGGAAGAGAGAGAGAGGGGAGAAATACAGTAGGTATGTAGGTAGGTAGAGGTATAAAGATAGGGAGAAATACTGTAGGTAGGTAGGTAGGGGGATAGAGAGAGAGAAAGAGGGAGAAATACAGTAGGTAGGTAGGTAGGTAGAGGGATAGAGAGGGAGAAATACAGTAGGTAGGTAGAGGGAAAGAGAGAGGGGGGGAGAAATACAGTAGGTAGGTAGGTAGGTAGGTAGGTAGGTCGGTAGGTAGGTAGGTAGGTAGGTAGAGGGAGGGAGAGAGAGACGGAGAAATACAGTAGGTAGGTAGGTAGGTAGAGAGATAGAGAGAGAGGGAGAAATACATTAGGTAGGTAGGTAGGTAGAGGGATAGAGAGAGAGAGAGGGAGAAATACAGTAGGTAGGTAGGTAGAGGAAGAGAGAGAGAGGGGGAGAAATACAGTAGGTATGTAGGTAGGTAGAGGTATAAAGATAGGGAGAAATACTGTAGGTAGGTAGGTAGGGGGATAGAGAGAGAGAAAGAGGGAGAAATACAGTAGGTAGGTAGGTAGGTAGGTAGAGGGATAGATAGGGAGGGAGAAATACAGTAGGTAAGTAGGTAGGTAGAGGGAAAGAGAGAGGGGGGGAGAAATACAGTAGGTAGGTAGAGTGATAGAGAGAGAGGGAGAAATACAGTAGGTAGGTAGGTAGGGAGAGAGAGAGAGAGAGAGAGAAGGAGAATTACAGTAGGTTGGTAGGTAGGTAGAGGGATAGAGAGATAGGGAAAAATACAGTAGGTAGGTCAGTAGAGGGGGAGAGAGAGAGAGGGAGGGAGAAATACAGTAGGTAGGTAGGTAGGTAAAGGACGAGAGGGAGGGAGAAATACAGTAGGTAGGTCGGTAGGTAGAGGGATAGAGAGGGAGAAATACAGTAGGTAGGTAGGTAGGTAGGTAGAGAGAGAGAGGGAGGGAGAAATACAGTAGGTAGGTAGGCAGGTAGAGAGAGAGAGATAGAGGGAGAAATACAGTAGGTAGGTAGGTAGGTAGAGGGATAGAGAGAGAGGGAGAAATACAGTAGGTAGGTAGGTAGGTAGGTAGGTAGGTAGGTAGGTAGGTAGGTAAAGGACGAGAGGGAGGGAGAAATACAGTAGGTAGGTCGGTAGGTAGAGGGAGAGAGAGGGAGAAATATAGTAGGTAGGTAGGTAGAGGGATAGAGAGAGAGAGAGGGAGGGAGAAATACAGTAGGTAGTTAGGCAGGTAGAGAGAGAGAGGGAGGGAGAAATACAGAATGTAGGTAGGTAGAGTGTTAGAGAGAGAGGGGGGAGAAATACAGTAGGTAGGTAGGTAGGTAGGTAGGTAGGTAGGTAGGTAGGTAGGTAGAGGGATATAGAGAGAAAGCGAGAAACACAGTAGGTAGGTAGGTAGGTAGGTAGAGGGATAGAGAGAGAGGGAGAAATACAGTAGGTAGGTAGGTAGGTAGGTAGGTAGGTAGGTAAAGGACGAGAGGGAGGGAGAAAAACAGTAGGTAGGTCGGTAGGTAGAGGGATAGAGAGGGAGAAATACAGTAGGTAGGTAGGTAGGTATGTAGAGAGAGAGAGGGAGGGAGAAATACAGTAGGTAGGTAGGCAGGTAGAGAGAGAGAGATAGAGGGAGAAATACAGTAGGTAGGTAGGTAGGTAGAGGGATAGAGAGAGAGAGGGAGAAATACAGTAGGTAGGCAGGTAGGTAGGTAGGTAGGTAGGTAGGTAGGTAGAGGGATAGAGAGATAGGGAAAATACAGTAGGTAGGTCAGTAGAGGGGGAGAGAGAGAGAGAGGGAGGGAGAAATACAGTAGGTAGGTAGAGAGAGGGGGGAGAAATACAGTAGGTAGGTAGGTAGAGGGAAAGAGAGAGGGGGGGAGAAATACAGTAGGTAGGTAGGTAGGTAGGTAGGTAGGTAGGTAGAGGCATAGAGAGATAGGGAAAATACAGTAGGTAGGTCAGTAGAGGGGGAGAGAGAGAGAGAGGGAGGGAGAAATACAGTAGGTAGGTAGGTAGGTAGGTAGGTAGGTAGGTAGGTAGGTAGAGGGAGAGAGAGAGAGACGGAGAAATACAGTAGGTAGGTAGGTAGGTAGGTAGAGAGATAGAGAGAGAGGGAGAAATACATTAGGTAGGTAGGTAGGTAGGTAGAGGGATAGAGAGAGAGAGAGGGAGAAATACAGTAGGTAGGTAGGTAGAGGAAGAGAGAGAGAGGGGAGAAATACAGTAGGTATGTAGGTAGGTAGAGGTATAAAGATAGGGAGAAATACTGTAGGTAGGTAGGTAGGGGGATAGAGAGAGAGAAAGAGGGAGAAATACAGTAGGTAGGTAGGTAGGTAGAGGGATAGAGAGGGAGAAATACAGTAGGTAGGTAGAGGGAAAGAGAGAGGGGGGGAGAAATACAGTAGGTAGGTAGGTAGAGTGATAGAGAGAGAGGGAGAATTACAGTAGGTTGGTAGGTAGGTAGAGGGATAGAGAGATAGGGAAAAATACAGTAGGTAGGTCAGTAGAGGGGGAGAGAGAGAGAGGGAGGGAGAAATACAGTAGGTAGGTAGGTAGGTAAAGGACGAGAGGGAGGGAGAAATACAGTAGGTAGGTCGGTAGGTAGAGGGATAGAGAGGGAGAAATACAGTAGGTAGGTAGGCAGGGAGAGAGAGAGAGAGAGAGAGAGGGAGAAATACAGTAGGTAGGTAGGTAGGTAGAGGGATAGAGAGAGAGAGGGAGAAATAGAGTAGGTAGGTAGGTAGGTAGAGGGAAAGAGAGAGGGGGGAGAAATACAGTAGGTAGGTAGGTAGGTAGGTTGGTAGGTAGGTAGGTAGGTAGGTAGGTAGGTAAAGGAAGAGAGGGAGGGAGAAATACAGTAGGTAGGTCGGTAGGTAGCGGGAGAGAGAGGGAGAAATATAGTAGGTAGGTAGGTAGAGGGATAGAGAGAGAGAGGGAGGGAGAAATACAGTAGGTAGGTCGGTAGGTAGAGGGATAGAGAGGGAGAAATACAGTAGGTAGGTAGGTAGGTAGGTAGGTAGGTAGAGAGAGAGAGGGAGGGAGAAATACAGTAGGTAGGTAGGCAGGTAGAGAGAGAGAGATAGAGGGAGAAATACAGTAGGTAGGTAGGTAGGTAGAGGGATAGAGAGAGAGAGGGAGAAATACAGTAGGTAGGTAGGTAGGTAGGTAGGTAGGTAGGTAGGTAGGTAGAGGGATATAGAGAGAAAGCGAGAAACACAGTAGGTAGGTAGGTAGGTAGGTAGGTAGGTAGGTAGGTAGAGGGATAGAGAGAGAGGGAGAAATACAGTAGGTAGGTAGGTAGGTAGGTAGGTAGGTAGGTAGGTAGGTAGGTAGGTAGGTAAAGGACGAGAGGGAGGGAGAAAAACAGTAGGTAGGTCGGTAGGTAGAGGGATAGAGCGGGAGAAATACAGTAGGTAGGTAGGTAGGTAGAGAGAGAGAGGGAGGGAGAAATACAGTAGGTAGGTAGGCAGGTAGAGAGAGAGAGATAGAGGGAGAAATACAGTAGGTAGGTAGGTAGGTAGAGGGATAGAGAGAGAGAGGGAGAAATACAGTAGGTAGGTAGGTAGGTAGGTAGGTAGGTAGGTAGGTAGAGGGATAGAGAGATAGGGAAAATACAGTAGGTAGGTCAGTAGAGGGGGAGAGAGAGAGAGGGGGGAGAAATACAGTAGGTAGGTAGGTAGAGGGAAAGAGAGAGGGGGGGAGAAATACAGTAGGTAGGTAGGTAGGTAGGTAGGTAGGTAGGTAGGTAGGTAGGTAGGTAGAGGGATAGAGAGATAGGGAAAATACAGTAGGTAGGTCAGTAGAGGGAGAGAGAGAGAGAGAGGGAGGGAGAAATACAGTAGGTAGGTAGGTAGGTAGGTAGGTAGGTAGGTAGGTAGGTAGGTAGGTAGGTAGGTAGGTAGGTAGGTAGGTAGGTAGAGGGAGAGAGAGAGAGACGGAGAAATACAGTAGGTAGGTAGGTAGGTAGGTAGAGAGATAGAGAGAGAGGGAGAAATACATTAGGTATGTAGGTAGGTAGGTAGAGGGATAGAGAGAGAGGGAGAAATACAGTAGGTAGGTAGGTAGAGGAAGAGAGAGAGAGGGGGAGAAATACAGTAGGTATGTAGGTAGGTAGAGGTATAAAGATACGGAGAAATACTGTAGGTAGGTAGGTAGGGGGATAGAGAGAGAGAAAGAGGGAGAAATACAGTAGGTAGGTAGGTAGGTAGGTAGAGGGATAGATAGGGAGGGAGAAATACAGTAGGTAAGTAGGTAGGTAGAGGGAAAGAGAGAGGGGGGGAGAAATACAGTAGGTAGGTAGTTAGAGTGATAGAGAGAGAGGGAGAAATACAGTAGGTAGGTAGGTAGGGAGAGAGAGTGAGAGAGAGAGAGAGAGGGAGGGAGAATTACAGTAGGTTGGTAGGTAGGTAGAGGGATAGAGAGATAGGGAAAAATACAGTAGGTAGGTCAGTAGAGGGGGAGAGAGAGAGAGGGAGGGAGAAATACAGTAGGTAGGTCGGTAGGTAGAGGGATAGAGAGGGAGAAATACAGTAGGTAGGTAGGCAGGTAGAGAGAGAGAGAGAGGGAGAAATACAGTAGGTAGGTAGGTAGGTAGAGGGAAAGAGAGAGGGGGGAGAAATACAGTAGGTAGGTAGGTAGGTAGGTAGGTAGGTAGGTAGGTAGGTAGGTAGGTAGGTAGGTAGGTAGGTAGGTAGGTAGGTAGGTAAAGGACGAGAGGGAGGGAGAAATACAGTAGGTAGGTCGGTAGGTAGAGGGAGAGAGAGGGAGAAATATAGTAGGTAGGTAGGTAGAGGGATAGAGAGAGAGGGGGAGGGAGAAATACAGTAGGTAGGTCGGTAGGTAGAGGGATAGAGAGGGAGAAATACAGTAGGTAGGTAGGTAGGTAGGTAGAGAGAGAGAGGGAGGGAGAAATACAGTAGGTAGGTAGGCAGGTAGAGAGAGAGAGATAGACTGAGAAATACAGTAGGTAGGTAGGTAGGTAGGTAGAGGGATAGAGAGAGAGAGGGAGAAATACAGTAGGTAGGTAGGTAGGTAGGTAGGTAGGTAGGTAGGTAGGTAGGTAGGTAGAGGGATAGAGAGATAGGGAAAATACAGTAGGTAGGTCAGTAGAGGGGGAGAGAGAGAGAGAGGGAGGGAGAAATACAGTAGGTAGGTAGGTAGGTAGGTAGGTAGGTAGGTAGGTAGGTAGGTAGGTAGGTAGGTAGGTAGGTAGGTAGAGGGATAGAGAGATAGGGAAAAATACAGTAGGTAGGTCAGTAGAGGGGGAGAGAAAGAGAGAGAGGGAGAAATACAGTAGGTAGGTAGGTAGAGGGAAAGAGAGAGGGGGGGAGAAATACAGTAGGTAGGTAGGTAGATAGGTAGGTAGGTAGGTGGGTAGGTAGGTAGGTAGGTAGGTAGAGTGTTAGAGAGATAGGGAAAATACAGTAGGTAGGTCAGTAGAGGGGGAGAGAGAGAGAGGGGGAGAAATACAGTAGGTAGGTAGGTAGGTAGAGGGATAGATAGGGAGGGAGAAATACAGTAGGTAGGTAGGTAGAGGGAGAGCGAGATAGAGGGAGAAATACAGTAGGTAGGTAGGTAGAGGGATAGAGAGAGGGAGAGAGGGAGAAATACAGTAGGTAGGTAGGTAGGCAGAGAGATAGAGAGGGAGAAATACAGTAGGTAGGTAGGTAGGTAGGTAGGTAGGTAGGTAGAGGGAGAGAGAGAGACAGAGAAATACAGTAGGTAGGTAGGTAGGTAGGTAGGTAGGTAGGTAGGTAGGTAGGTAGAGAGATAGAGAGAGAGGGAGAAATACATTAGGTAGGTAGGTAGGTAGAGGGATAGAGAGAGAGAGGGAGAAATACAGTAGGTAGGTAGGTAGAGGAAGAGAGAGAGGGGGAGAAATACAGTAGGTATGTAGGTAGGTAGAGGTATAAAGAGAGGGAGAAATACTGTAGGTAGGTAGGTAGGGGGATAGAGAGAGAGAAAGAGGGAGAAATACAGTAGGTAGGTAGTTAGGTAGGTAGAGGGATAGATAGGGAGGGAGAAATAAAGTAGGTAAGTAGGCAGGTAGAGGGAAAGAGAGAGGGGGGGAGAAATACAGTAGGTAGGTAGGTAGAGTGATAGAGAGAGAGGGAGAAATACAGTTGGTAGGTAGCTAGGGAGAGAGAGAGAGAGAGAGAGGGAGGGAAAATTACAGTAGGTTGGTAGGTAGGTAGAGGATTAGAGAGAGAGGGAAAATACAGTAGGTAAGTAGGTAGTAGAGGAATATAGAGAGAGAGGGAGGGAGAAATACAGTAGGTACGTAGGTAGGTAGGTAGAGAGAGATAGAGAGAGAGGGAGAAATACAGTAGGTAGGTAGGTAGGTAGGTAGGTAGGTAGGTAGGTAGGTAGGTAGGTAGGTAGGGAGGGAGGGAGGGAGGGAGGGAGGGAGGGAGAGGGATAGAGAGAGAGAGAGGGAGAAATACAGTAGGTAGGTAGGTAGGTAGGTAGGTAGGTAGGTAAGTAGGTAGGTAGAGAGATAGAGAGGGAGAAATACAGTAGGTAGGTAGGTAGGTAGGTAGGTAGGTAGGTAGGTAGGTAGAGGGAGAGAGAGAGAGGGAGAAATACAGTAGTTAGGTAGGTAGGTAGGTAGAGGGATAGAGAGAGAGGGAGAAATACAGTAGTTAGGTAGGTAGGTAGAGGGAGAGCGAGAAAGAGGGAGAAATACCGTAGGTAGGTAGAGGGATAGAGAGAGAGAGAGAGAGGGAGAAATACAGTAGGTAGGTAGGTAGGTAGAGAGAGATAGAGAGAGAGGGAGAAATACAGTAGGTAGGTAGGTAGGTAGGTAGGTAGGTAGGTAGGTAGGTAGAGGGATAGAGAGAGAGAGAGGGAGAAATACAGTAGGTAGGTAGGTAGGTAGGTAGGTAGAGGGATAGAGAGATAGGAAAAAATACAGTAGGTAGGTCAGTAGAGGGGGAGAGAGAGAGAGAGGGAGGGAGAAATACAGTAGGTAGGTAGAGAGAGGGGGGGAGAAATACAGTAGGTAGGTAGGTAAAGGACGAGAGAGAGGGAGAAATATAGTAGGTAGGTAGGTAGTTAGGTAGGTAGGTAGTGGATTAGAGAGAGAGGGAGAAATATAGTAGGTAGGTAGGTAGAGGGATAGAGAGAGAGAGAGGGAGGGAGAAATACAGTAGGTAGGTAGGTAGGTAGGTAGGTAGGTAGGGAGAGGGAGAGAGAGGGTGAAATACAGTAGGTAGAGAGAGAGAGAGAGGGAGGGAGAAATACAGAAGGTAGGTAGGTAGAGGGATATAGAGAGAAAGCGAGAAACACAGTAGGTAGGTAGGTAGGTAGAGGGATAGGGAGAGAGGGAAAATTACAGCAGGGAGGGAGGGAGGGAGCGAGAGAGTGGGAGAAATACAGAAGGTAGGCAGGTAGGTAGGTAGGGAGGGAGGGAGGGAGGGAGGGAGGGAGAGGGATAGAGAGAGAGAGAGGGAGAAATACAGTAGGTAGGTAGGTAGGTAGGTAGGTAGGTAGAGAGATAGAGAGGGAGAAATACAGTAGGTAGGTAGGTAGGTAGGTAGGTAGAGGGAGAGAGAGGGAGAAATACAGTAGGTAGGTAGGTAGAGAGAGAGAGGGAGGGAGAAATACAGAAGGTAGGTAGGTAGAGGGTTAGAGAGAGGGGGGAGAAATACAGTAGGTAGGTAGGTAGGTAGGTAGGTAGGTAGGTAGAGGGATATAGAGAGAAAGCGAGAAACACAGTAGGTATGTAGGTAGGTAGGTAGAGGGATAGGGAGAGAGGGAAAATTACAGTAGGGAGGGAGGGAGGGAGCGAGAGAGCGGGAGAAATACAGTAGGTAGGTAGGTAGGTAGGTAGGGAGGGAGGGAGGGAGGGAGGGAGGGAGGGAGGGAGGGAGAGGGATAGAGAGAGAGAGAGGGAGAAATACAGTAGGTAGGTAGGTAGGTAGGTAGGTAGGTAGGTAGGTAGGTAAGTAGGTAGGTAGAGGGATAGAGAGATAGGGAAAAATACAGTAGGTAGGTCAGTAGAGGGGGAGAGAAAGAGAGAGGGAGGGAGAAATACAGTAGGTAGGTAGAGAGAGGGGGGAGAAATACAGTAGGTAGGTAGGTAGAGGGAAAGAGAGGGGGGGGAGAAATACAGTAGGTAGGTAGGTAGATAGGTAGGTAGGTAGGTGGGTAGGTAGGTAGGTAGGTAGGTAGAGTGTTAGAGAGATAGGGAAAAATACAGTAGGTAGGTCAGTAGAGGGGGAGAGAGAGAGAGGGAGAAATACAGTAGGTAGGTAGGTAGGTAGAGGGATAGATAGGGAGGGAGAAATACAGTAGGTAGGTAGGTAGAGGGAGAGCGAGATAGAGGGAGAAATACAGTAGGTAGGTAGGTAGAGGGATAGAGAGAGGGAGAGAGGGAGAAATACAGTAGGTAGGTAGGTAGGTAGGCAGAGAGATAGAGAGGGAGAAATACAGTAGGTAGGTAGGTAGGTAGGTAGGTAGGTAGGTAGGTAGGTAGGTAGGTATGTAGGTAGAGGGAGAGAGAGAGAGACAGAGAAATACAGTAGGTAGGTAGGTAGGTAGGTAGGTAGGTAGGTAGGTAGGTAGGTAGGTAGAGAGATAGAGAGAGAGGGAGAAATACATTAGGTAGGTAGGTAGGTAGGTAGGTAGAGGGATAGAGAGAGAGAGAGGGAGAAATACAGTAGGTAGGTAGGTAGAGGAAGAGAGAGAGGGGGAGAAATACAGTAGGTATTTAGGTAGGTAGAGGTATAAAGAGAGGGAGAAATACTGTAGGTAGGTAGGTAGGGGGATAGAGAGAGAGAAAGAGGGAGAAATACAGTAGGTAGGTAGTTAGGTAGGTAGAGGGATAGATAGGGAGGGAGAAATAAAGTAGGTAAGTAGGTAGGTAGAGGGAAAGAGAGAGGGGGTGAGAAATACAGTAGGTAGGTAGGTAGAGTGATAGAGAGAGAGGGAGAAATACAGTTGGTAGGTAGCTAGGGAGAGAGAGAGAGAGAGAGAGAGAGAGAGGGAGGGAAAATTACAGTAGGTTGGTAGGTAGGTAGAGGATTAGAGAGAGAGGGAAAATACAGTAGGTAAGTAGGTAGTAGAGGAATAGAGAGAGAGAGGGAGGGAGAAATACAGTAGGTACGTAGGTAGGTAGGTAGAGAGAGATAGAGAGAGAGGGAGAAATACAGTAGGTAGGTAGGGAGGGAGGGAGGGAGGGAGGGAGGGAGGGAGGGAGGGAGGGAGGGAGGGAGAGGGATAGAGAGAGAGAGGGAGAAATACAGTAGGTAGGTAGGTAGGTAAGTAGGTAGGTAGAGAGATAGAGAGGGAGAAATACAGTAGGTAGGTAGGTAGGTAGGTAGGTAGGTAGGTAGGTAGGTAGGTAGAGGGAGAGAGAGAGAGGGAGAAATACAGTAGTTAGGTAGGTAGGTATGTAGAGGGATAGAGAGAGAGAGAGAAATACAGTAGGTAGGTAGAGGGAAAGAGAGAGGGGGGGAGAAATACAGTAGGTAGGTAGGTAGAGTGATAGAGAGAGAGGGAGAAATACAGTAGGTAGGTAGGTAGGGAGAGAGAGTGAGAGAGAGAGAGAGAGGGAGAATTACAGTAGGTTGGTAGGTAGGTAGAGGGATAGAGAGATAGGGAAAAATACAGTAGGTAGGTCAGTAGAGGGGGAGAGAGAGAGAGGGAGGGAGAAATACAGTAGGTAGGTAGGTAGGTAAAGGACGAGAGGGAGGGAGAAATACAGTAGGTAGGTCGGTAGGTAGAGGGATAGAGAGGGAGAAATACAGTAGGTAGGTAGGCAGGTAGAGAGAGAGAGAGAGAGAGAGGGAGAAATACAGTAGGTAGGTAGGTAGGTAGAGGGATAGAGAGAGAGAGGGAGAAATAAAGTAGGTAGGTAGGTAGGTAGAGGGAAAGAGAGAGGGGGGAGAAATACAGTAGGTAGGTAGGTAGGTAGGTAGGTAGGTAGGTAGGTAGGTAAAGGACGAGAGGGAGGGAGAAATACAGTAGGTAGGTCGGTAGGTAGCGGGAGAGAGAGGGAGAAATATAGTAGGTAGGTAGGTAGAGGGATAGAGAGAGAGAGGGAGGGAGAAAAAAATACAGGTAGGT
>JBDLLF010000162.1:50000-80810 GCA_039707465.1 Rhabdophis nuchalis | reverse complement strand
AGGTAAATAGGTAGGTAGGTAGGTATGTAGGTAGGTAGGTAGGTAGAGGGATAGAAGGAGAAATACTGTAGGTAGGTAGGTATGCAGGTAGGTAGATGGGGGATAGATGGAGAAATACGTTAGGCAGGTAGATAGGTAGAGTGATAGAGGGAGAAATACAGTAGGTAGGTAGGTAAGTAGGTAGGTAGGTAGGTAGGTAGGTAGGTAGGAAGGTAGGTAGGTAGGTAGGTAGGTAGAGAGGGAGAGAGGGGGGAGAAATACAGTAGGTAGGTAGGTAGGTAGGTAGGTAGGTAGAGGGATAGAGAGAGAGGGGAATACAGTAGGTAAGTAGGTAGGCAGATAGGTAAATGGGTAGGTAGGTAGGTAGGGAGAGAGAGGGGGGGAGAGAGAGAGAGGGAGAAATACAGTAGGTAGGTAGGTAGGTAGGTAGGTAAATAGGTAGGTAGGTAGGTAGGTAGGTAGATAGGTAGAGGGATAGAAGGAGAAATACTGTAGGTAGGTAGGTATGCAGGTAAGTAGATGGGGGATAGAGGGAGAAATACGGTAGGCAGGTAGGTAAGTAGGTAGGTAGGTAGATAGGTAGGTAGGTAGGTAGGGAGAGGGGGGGAGAAATACAGTAGGTAGGTAGGTAGGTGGGTAGGTAGGTAGGTAGGTAGGTGGGTAGGTAGGTAGGTAGGTAGGTAGGTAGGTAGGTAGGTAGGTAGGTAGAATAGGTAGGGTAGGTAGAGGGATAGAGAGAGAGGGAAAAACAGTAGGTAGGTACATAGGTGGAGGGATAGAGGGAGAAATACAATAGGTAGGTAGGTAGGTACGTAGGTAGGTAGGTAGAGAGAGTGAGAGAGAGGGAGAAATACAGTAGGTAGGTAGATAAGTAGAGGGATAAAGGGGGGTGAGAATACGGTAGGTAGGTAGGTAGGTAGGTAGGTAGGTAGGTAGGTAGGTAGGTATGTAGGGTGATAGAGAGAGAGGGAAAATACAGTAGGTAGGTAGGTAGGTAGGTAGGTAGGTAGGTAGGTAGGTAAGGAGAGAGAGAGAGAAAGAGAGGGAGGAAGAGAGAGAGAGGGAGAAATACAGTAGGTATGTAGGTAGGTAGGTAGGTAGGTAGGGAGTAGGTAGGGTAAATAGGTAGGTAGGGGTAGGTAGGTAGGTAGGTAGGTAGGTAGAGGGATAGAAGGAGAAATACTGTAGGTAGGTAGGTATGCAGGTAGGTAGATGGGGATAGAGGGAGAAATACGGTAGGCAGGTAGGTAAGTAGGTAGGTAGGTAGGTAGTAGAGGGATAGAGAGAGAGGGAAAATACAGTAGGTAGGTACGTAGGTAGAGGGATAGAGGGAGAAATACAATAGGTAGGTAGGTAGGTAGGTAGGTAGGTAGGTAGGTAGGTAGGTAGGTAGGTAGGTAGGTAGGTAGGTAAATAGGTAGGTAGGTAGGTAGGTAGAGGGATAGAAGGAGAAATACTGTAGGTAGGTAGGTATGCAGGTAGGTAGATGGGGGATAGAGGGAGAAATACGGTAGGCAGGTAGATAGGTAGAGTGATAGAGGGAGAAATACAGTAAGTAGGTAGGTAGGTAGTAAGTAGGTAGGTAGGTAGGTAGGAAGGAAGGTAGGTAGGTAGGTAGGTAGGTAGGTAGAGAGGGAGAGAGGGGGAGAAATACAGTAGGTAGGTAGGCAGGTAGGTAGGTAGGTAGGTAGGTAGGTAGGTAGGTAGGTAGGTAGGTAGGTAGAGAGGGAGAGAGGGGGAGAAATACAGTAGGTAGGTAGGTAGGCAGATAGGTAAATAGGTAGGTAGGTAGGTAGGGAGAGAGAGGGAGAGAGAGAGAGAGGGAGAAATACAGTAGGTAGGTAGGTAGGTAGGTAGATAAATAGGTAGGTAGGTAGGTAGGTAGGTAGGTAGGTAGGTAGAGGGATAGAGGGAGAAATACTGTAGGTAGGTAGGTATGCAGGTAGGTAGATGGGGGATAGAGGGAGAAATACAGTAGGCAGGTAGATAGGTAGAGTGATAGAGGGAGAAATACAGTAAGTAGGTAGGTAGGTAGGTAGGTAGGTAGGTAGGTAGGTAGGTAGGTAGGTAGGTAGGTAGGTAAATGGATAAAGAGAGAGGAAAAATACAGTAGGTAGGTAAATAGGTAGAGGGATAGAGGGGGGAGAAATTCACTAGGTAGGTACGTAGAAAGAGACAGAAAGAGAGGGGGGGTAAAAACAGTAGGTAGGGTAGGTAGGTAGGTAGGTAAGTAGGTAGGTAGGTAAATAGGTAGGTAGGTAGGTAGAGAGATAGAAGGAGAAATACTGTAGGTAGGTAGGTATGCAGGTAGGTAGGATAGAGGGAGAAATACGGTAGGCAGGTAGATAGGTAGAGTGATAGAGGGAGAAATACAGTAGGTAGGTAGGTAAGTGGGTGGGTAGGTAGGTAGGTAGGGTAGGTAGGTAGGTAGGTAGGTATGTAGGTAGGTAGGTACAGGAATAGAGGAGGGAGAAATTCAGTAGGTAGGTAGAGAGAGGTAGAAAGAGAGAGAGAGAGGGTAAAAACAGTAGGTGGGTAGGTAGGTTGGTAGGGAGGGAGGGAGAGAGGGGGGGGGGGAGAAATACAGTAGGTAGGTAGGTAGGCAGATAGGTAAATGGGTAGGTAGGTAGGTAGGGAGAGAGAGGGGGGGAGAGAGAGAGAGGGAGAAATACAGTGGTAGGTAGGGTAGGTAGGTAAATAGGTAGGTAGGTAGGTAGGTAGGTAGGTAGGTAGATAGGTAGAGGGATAGAAGGAGAAATACTGTAGGTAGGTAGGTATGCAGGTAAGTAGATGGGGGATAGAGGGAAGTCAGAGGAAATACGGTAGGCAGGTAGGTAAGGTAGGTAGGTAGGTAGATAGGTAGGTAGGTAGGTAGGGAGAGGGGGGAGAATAAGTAACAATTAGGTAGGTAGGTGGGTAGGTAGGTAGGTAGGTTGGTGGTAGTGGGTAGGTAGGTAGGTAGGTAGGTAGGTAGTAGGTAGGTAGATAGGTAGGTAGGTAGAGGGATAGAGAGAGAGGGGAAAAACAGTAGGTAGGTACATAGGTGGAGGGATAGAGGGAGGAGAATACAGGTAGGTAGGTAGGTACGTAGTAGGTAGGTAGGTAGAGAGGTGAGAGAGAGGGAGAAATACAGTAGGTAGGTAGATAAGTAGAGGGATAAAGGGGGGTGAGAATACGGTAGGTAGGTAGGTAGGTAGGTAGGTAGGTAGGTATGTAGGGTGATAGAGAGAGAGGGAAAATACAGTAGGTAGGTAGGTAGGTAGGTAGGTAGGTAGGTAGGTAGGTAGGTAGGTAGGTAGGTAAGGAGAGAGAGAGAAAGAGAGAGAGAAAGAGAGAGAGAGGGAGAAATACAGTAGGTATGTAGGTAGGTAGGTAGGTAGGTAGGTAGGTAAATAGGTAGGTAGGTAGGTAGGTAGGTAGGTAGAGGGATAGAAGGAGAAATACTGTAGGTAGGTAGGTATGCAGGTAGGTAGATGGGGATAGAGGGAGAAATACGGTAGGCAGGTAGGTAAGTAGGTAGGTAGGTAGGTAGGTAGAGGGATAGAGAGAGAGGGAAAATACAGTAGGTAGGTACGTAGGTAGAGGGATAGAGGGAGAAATACAATAGGTAGGTAGGTAGGTAGGTAGGTAGGTAGGTAGGTAGGTAAATAGGTAGGTAGGTAGGTAGGTAGAGGGATAGAAGGAGAAATACTGTAGGTAGGTAGGTATGCAGGTAGGTAGATGGGGGATAGAGGGAGAAATACGGTAGGCAGGTAGATAGGTAGAGTGATAGAGGGAGAAATACAGTAAGTAGGTAGGTAAGTAGGTAAGTAGGTAGGTAGGTAGGTAGGAAGGAAGGTAGGTAGGTAGGTAGAGAGGGAGAGAGGGGGAGAAATACAGTAGGTAGGTAGGCAGGTAGGTAGGTAGGTAGGTAGGTAGGTAGGTAGGTTAGAGAGGGAGAGAGGGGGAGAAATACAGTAGGTAGGTAGGTAGGCAGATAGGTAAATAGGTAGGTAGGTAGGTAGGTAGGGAGAGAGAGAGGGAGAGAGAGAGAGAGGGAGAAATACAGTAGGTAGGTAGGTAAGTAGGTAGGTAGATAGGTAGGTAGGTAGGTAGGAAGGTAGGTAGGTAGGTAGGCAGAGAGGGAGAGAGGGGGGAGAAATACAGTAGGTAGGTAGGTAGGTAGGTAGGTAGAGGGATAGAGAGAGAGGGGAATACAGTAGGTAGGTAGGTAGGCAGATAGGTAAATAGGTAGGTAGGTAGGTAGGGAGAGAGAGAGGGGGAGAGAGAGAGAGGGAGAAATACAGTAGGTAGGTAGGTAGGTAGGTAGGTAGGTAGGTAGGTAAATAGGTAGGTAGGTAGGTAGGTAGGTAGGTAGGTAGGTAGGTAGATGGGGGATAGAGGGAGAAATACGGTAGGCAGGTAGGTAAGTAGGTAGGGTAGGTAGGTAGGTAGAGGGATAGAGAGAGAGGGAAAATACAGTAGGTAGGTACGTAGGTAGAGGGATAGAGGGATAAATACAATAGGGTAGGTAGGTAGGTAGGTAGGTAGGTAGGTAGGTAGGTAGGTAGATAGGTAGGTAAATAGGTAGGTAGATAGGTAGTTAAATAGGTAGGTAGGTAGGTAGGTAGGTAGGTAGGTAGGTAGGTAGGTAGAGGGATAGAAGGAGAAATACTGTAGGTAGGTAGGTATGCAGGTAGGTAGATGGGGGATAGAGGGAGAAATACGGTAGGCAGGTAGATAGGTAGAGTGATAGAGGGAGAAATACAGTAGGTAATAATAATAATAATAATTGGGATTTATTAACCGCACCCTCTCCCCACAGGGACCCGGGGCGGTGCACAGGCATAATTAAAAACAATATACAATAATACAAATATTTCTTAAAATCGAATTAAATAAATCTACCCGTGCTAAAAACATAAATTAAAAACCCATTTAAAATTTATAATTAAAAGACAGAGAGAACTATTCAAGGCCGGCCAGTCGAAAGAGATGGGTCTTCAATTTTACACGGAAGGAGCGGAGGTCGGTGGTCGTTCTAATATCAGGGGGAAGGTCGTTCCAGAGGGCCGGGCCCGCCACAGAGAGCGCCCTTCCCCTGGGCGTCGCCCGCAAGTGGACAAAGTCTAGTGGACGGCACCCGGAGAAGCCCCTCTCTGTGGGAGCGAATCGGTCGTGAGGATGTGTGGGGCAGGATCCGATCTCGCAGATAGCTAGGTCCCGAGCCATGGAGCGCTTTGAAGATGATAACTAACACCTTGAAGCGCACCCGGAAGACGACAGGTAGCCAGTGCAGCTCGCGCAAGAGCGGTGTTACGTGGGCAAACCTAGAGGTGCCCATAATTGCTCGCGTAGGTAGGTAGGTAAGTAGGTAGGTAGGTAGGTAGGTAGGTAGGTAGGTAGGTAGGTAGGAAGGTAGGTAGGTAGGTAGGTAGGTAGGGAGAGAGGGAGAGAGGGGGGAGAAATACAGTAGGTAGGTAGGTAGGTAGGTAGGTAGGTAAGTAGGTAGGTAGGTAGGTAGGTAGGTAGGTAGGTAGGTAGAGGGATAGAGAGAGAGGGAAATACAGTAGGTAGGTAGGTAGGCAGATAGGTAAATAGGTAGGTAGGTAGGTAGGTAGGTAGGGAGAGAGAGAGAGGGAGAGAAAGAGACTGAGAAATGCAGTAGGTAGGTAGGTAGGTAGGTAGGTAGGTAGGTAGGTAGGTAGGTAAATAGGTAGGTAGGTAGGTAGGTAGGTAGGTAGAGGGATAGAAGGAGAAATACTGTAGGTAGGTAGGTATGCAGGTAGGTAGATGGGGGATAGAGGGAGAAATACGGTAGGCAGGTAGATAGGTAGAGTGATAGAGGGAGAAATACAGTAGGTAGGTAGGTAAGTAGGTAGGTAGGTAGATAGGTAGGTAGGAAGGTAGGTAGGTAGGTAGGATGGTAGGTAGGTAGGTAGGTAGGTAGGGAGAGAGGGAGAGAAGGGGGAGAAATACAGTAGGTAGGTAGGTAGGTAGGCAGGCAGGCAGGCAGGCAGGCAGGCTGGTAGGTAGGTAGGTAGGTAGGTAGGAAGGTAGGTAGGTAGGTAGGTAGGTAGGTAGAGAGAGAGAGAACAGAAAGAGAGAAAGAGAGGGTAAAAACAGTAGGTGGCTAGGTAGGGAGGTAGGGAGGGAGGTAGAGGGATAGAGAGAGAGGGAAAATACTGTAGGTAGGTACGTAGGTAGATAGGTAGATAGGGGGGATAGAGGGAGAAATACAGTAGGTAGGTAGGTAGGCAGATAGGTAGATAGGGGGATAGAGGGTGAAATACAGTAGGTAGGTAGGTAGGTAGGTAGGTAGGTAGGTAGGTAGGTAGGTAGGTAGGTAGGTAGGTAAGTAGAGGGATAGAGAGAGAGGGAAAATACAGTAGGTAGGTACGTAGGTAGAGGGATAGAGGGAGAAATACAATAGGTAGGTAGGTAGGTAGGTAGGTAGGTAGGTAGGTAGGTAGGTAGGTAGGTAGGTAGGTAAGGAGAGAGAGAGAAAGAGAGAGAGAGAGAGAGGGAGAAATACAGTAGGTATGTAGGTAGGTAGGTAGGTAAATAGGTAGGTAGGTAGGTAGGTAAGGAGAGAGAGAGAAAGAGAGAGAGAAAGAGAGAGAGAGGGAGAAATACAGTAGGTATGTAGGTAGGTAGGTAGGTAGGTAAATAGGTAGGTAGGTAGGTAGGTAGGTAGGTAGGTAGGTAGGTAGGTAGAGGGATAGAAGGAGAAATACTGTAGGTAGGTAGGTATGCAGGTAGGTAGATGGGGGATAGAGGGAGAAATACGGTAGGCAGGTAGGTAAGTAGGTAGGTAGGTAGGTAGGTAGAGGGATAGAGAGAGAGGGAAAATACAGTAGGTAGGTACGTAGGTAGAGGGATAGAGGGAGAAATACAATAGGTAGGTAGGTAGGTAGGTAGGTAAATAGGTAGGTAGGTAGGTATGTAGGTAGGTAGGTAGGTAGAGGGATAGAAGGAGAAATACTGTAGGTAGGTAGGTATGCAGGTAGGTAGATGGGGGATAGATGGAGAAATACGGTAGGCAGGTAGATAGGTAGAGTGATAGAGGGAGAAATACAGTAGGTAGGTAGGTAAGTAGGTAGGTAGGTAGGTAGGTAGGTAGGTAGGAAGGTAGGTAGGTAGGTAGGTAGGTAGAGAGGGAGAGAGGGGGGAGAAATACAGTAGGTAGGTAGGTAGGTAGGTAGGTAGGTAGAGGGATAGAGAGAGAGGGGAATACAGTAGGTAGGTAGGTAGGCAGATAGGTAAATGGGTAGGTAGGTAGGTAGGGAGAGAGAGGGGGGGAGAGAGAGAGAGGGAGAAATACAGTAGGTAGGTAGGTAGGTAGGTAGGTAAATAGGTAGGTAGGTAGGTAGGTAGGTAGATAGGTAGAGGGATAGAAGGAGAAATACTGTAGGTAGGTAGGTATGCAGGTAAGTAGATGGGGGATAGAGGGAGAAATACGGTAGGCAGGTAGGTAAGTAGGTAGGTAGGTAGATAGGTAGGTAGGTAGGTAGGGAGAGGGGGGGAGAAATACAGTAGGTAGGTAGGTAGGTGGGTAGGTAGGTAGGTAGGTAGGTGGGTAGGTAGGTAGGTAGGTAGGTAGGTAGGTAGATAGGTAGGTAGATAGGTAGGTAGGTAGAGGGATAGAGAGAGAGGGAAAAACAGTAGGTAGGTACATAGGTGGAGGGATAGAGGGAGAAATACAATAGGTAGGTAGGTAGGTACGTAGGTAGGTAGGTAGAGAGAGTGAGAGAGAGGGAGAAATACAGTAGGTAGGTAGATAAGTAGAGGGATAAAGGGGGGTGAGAATACGGTAGGTAGGTAGGTAGGTAGGTAGGTAGGTAGGTAGGTAGGTATGTAGGGTGATAGAGAGAGAGGGAAAATACAGTAGGTAGGTAGGTAGGTAGGTAGGTAGGTAGGTAGGTAGGTAGGTAGGTAGGTAGGTAAGGAGAGAGAGAGAAAGAGAGGAGAGAAAGAGAGAGAGAGGGAGAAATACAGTAGGTAGTTGTAGGTAGGTAGGTAGGTAGGTAGGTAGGTAGGTAAATAGGTAGGTAGGTAGGTAGGTAGGTAGGTAGAGGGATAGAAGGAGAAATACTGTAGGTAGGTAGGTATGCAGGTAGGTAGATGGGGGATAGAGGGAGAAATACGGTAGGCAGGTAGGTAAGTAGGTAGGTAGGTAGGTAGGTAGAGGGATAGAGAGAGAGGGAAAATACAGTAGGTAGGTACGTAGGTAGAGGGATAGAGGGAGAAATACAATAGGTAGGTAGGTAGGTAGGTAGGTAGGTAGGTAGGTAGGTAGGTAGGTAAATAGGTAGGTAGGTAGGTAGGTAGAGGGGATAGAAGGAGAAATACTGTAGGTAGGTAGGTATGCAGGTAGGTAGATGGGGGATAGAGGGAGAAATATGGTAGGCAGGTAGATAGGTAGAGTGATAGAGGGAGAAATACAGTAAGTAGGTAGGTAAGTAGGTAAGTAGGTAGGTAGGTAGGTAGGTAGGAAGGAAGGTAGGTAGGTAGGTAGGTAGGTAGAGAGGGAGAGAGGGGGAGAAATACAGTAGGTAGGTAGGCAGGTAGGTAGGTAGGTAGGTAGGTAGGTAGGTAGGTAGGTAGGTAGGTAGGTAGGTAGAGAGGGAGAGAGGGGGAGAAATACAGTAGGTAGGTAGGTAGGCAGATAGGTAAATAGGTAGGTAGGTAGGTAGGGGAGAGAGAGAGGGAGAGAGAGAGAGAGGGAGAAATACAGTAGGTAGGTAGGTAGGTAGGTAGATAAATAGGTAGGTAGGTAGGTAGGTAGGTAGGTAGGTAGGGGGTAGGTAGAGGGATAGAAGGAGAAATACTGTAGGTAGGTAGGTATGCAGGTAGGTAGATGGGGGATAGAGGGAGAAATACGGTAGGCAGGTAGATAGGTAGAGTGATAGAGGGAGAAATACAGTAAGTAGGTAGGTAGGTAGGTAGGTAGGTAGGTAGGTAGGTAGGTAAATGGATAAAGAGAGAGGAAAAATACAGTAGGTAGGTAAATAGGTAGAGGGATAGAGGGGGGAGAAATTCACTAGGTAGGTACGTAGAAAGAGACAGAAAGAGAGGGGGGGTAAAAACAGTAGGTAGGGGTAGGTAGGTAGGTAGGTAAGTAGGTAGGTAGGTAAATAGGTAGGTAGGTAGGTAGGTAGGTAGGTAGAGAGATAGAAGGAGAAATACTGTAGGTAGGTAGGTATGCAGGTAGGTAGGATAGAGGGAGAAATACGGTAGGCAGGTAGATAGGTAGAGTGATAGAGGGAGAAATACAGTAGGTAGGTAGGTAAGTGGGTGGGTAGGTAGGTAGGTAGGTAGGTAGGTAGGTAGGTAGGTATGTAGGTAGGTAGGTACAGGAATAGAGGAGGGAGAAATTCAGTAGGTAGGTAGAGAGAGGTAGAAAGAGAGAGAGAGAGGGTAAAAACAGTAGGTGGGTAGGTAGGTTGGTAGGGAGGGAGGGAGAGAGAGGGGGGGGAGAAATACAGTAGGTAGGTAGGTAGGCAGATAGGTAAATGGGTAGGTAGGTAGGTAGGGAGAGAGAGGGGGGGAGAGAGAGAGAGGGAGAAATACAGTAGGTAGGTAGGTAGGTAGGTAAATAGGTAGGTAGGTAGGTAGGTAGGTAGGTAGGTAGATAGGTAGAGGGATAGAAGGAGAAATACTGTAGGTAGGTAGGTATGCAGGTAAGTAGATGGGGGATAGAGGGAGAAATACGGTAGGCAGGTAGGTAAGTAGGTAGGTAGGTAGGTAGGTAGGTAGGTAGGTAGGGAGAGGGGGGGAGAAATACAGTAGGTAGGTAGGTAGGTGGGTAGGTAGGTAGGTAGGTAGGTGGGTAGGTAGGTAGGTAGGTAGGTAGGTAGGTAGGTAGATAGGTAGGTAGATAGGTAGGTAGGTAGAGGGATAGAGAGAGAGGGAAAAACAGTAGGTAGGTACATAGGTGGAGGGATAGAGGGAGAAATACAATAGGTAGGTAGGTAGGTACGTAGGTAGGTAGGTAGAGAGAGTGAGAGAGAGGGAGAAATACAGTAGGTAGGTAGATAAGTAGAGGGATAAAGGGGGGTGAGAATACGGTAGGTAGGTAGGTAGGTAGGTAGGTAGGTAGGTAGGTAGGTATGTAGGGTGATAGAGAGAGAGGGAAAATACAGTAGGTAGGTAGGTAGGTAGGTAGGTAGGTAGGTAGGTAGGTAGGTAGGTAGGTAGGTAAGGAGAGAGAGAGAAAGAGAGAGAGAAAGAGAGAGAGAGGGAGAAATACAGTAGGTATGTAGGTAGGTAGGTAGGTAGGTAGGTAGGTAGGTAAATAGGTAGGTAGGTAGGTAGGTAGGTAGGTAGAGGGATAGAAGGAGAAATACTGTAGGTAGGTAGGTATGCAGGTAGGTAGATGGGGGATAGAGGGAGAAATACGGTAGGCAGGTAGGTAAGTAGGTAGGTAGGTAGGTAGGTAGAGGGATAGAGAGAGAGGGAAAATACAGTAGGTAGGTACGTAGGTAGAGGGATAGAGGGAGAAATACAATAGGTAGGTAGGTAGGTAGGTAGGTAGGTAGGTAGGTAGGTAGGTAGGTAGGTAGGTAAATAGGTAGGTAGGTAGGTAGGTAGAGGGATAGAAGGAGAAATACTGTAGGTAGGTAGGTATGCAGGTAGGTAGATGGGGGATAGAGGGAGAAATACGGTAGGCAGGTAGATAGGTAGAGTGATAGAGGGAGAAATACAGTAAGTAGGTAGGTAAGTAGGTAAGTAGGTAGGTAGGTAGGTAGGTAGGAAGGAAGGTAGGTAGGTAGGTAGAGAGGGAGAGAGGGGGAGAAATACAGTAGGTAGGTAGGCAGGTAGGTAGGTAGGTAGGTAGGTAGGTAGGTAGGTAGGTAGGTAGGTAGGTAGAGAGGGAGAGAGGGGGAGAAATACAGTAGGTAGGTAGGTAGGCAGATAGGTAAATAGGTAGGTAGGTAGGTAGGTAGGGAGAGAGAGAGGGAGAGAGAGAGAGAGGGAGAAATACAGTAGGTAGGTAGGTAGGTAGGTAGATAAATAGGTAGGTAGGTAGGTAGGTAGGTAGGTAGGTAGGTAGGTAGAGGGATAGAAGGAGAAATACTGTAGGTAGGTAGGTATGCAGGTAGGTAGATGGGGGATAGAGGGAGAAATACGGTAGGCAGGTAGATAGGTAGAGTGATAGAGGGAGAAATACAGTAAGTAGGTAGGTAGGTAGGTAGGTAGGTAGGTAGGTAGGTAGGTAGGTAAATGGATAAAGAGAGAGGAAAAATACAGTAGGTAGGTAAATAGGTAGAGGGATAGAGGGGGGAGAAATTCACTAGGTAGGTACGTAGAAAGAGACAGAAAGAGAGGGGGGGTAAAAACAGTAGGTAGGGTAGGTAGGTAGGTAGGTAGGTAGGTAGGTAGGTAGGTAAATAGGTAGGTAGGTAGGTAGGTAGGTAGGTAGGTAGAGAGATAGAAGGAGAAATACTGTAGGTAGGTAGGTATGCAGGTAGGTAGGATAGAGGGAGAAATACGGTAGGCAGGTAGATAGGTAGAGTGATAGAGGGAGAAATACAGTAGGTAGGTAGGTAAGTGGGTGGGTAGGTAGGTAGGTAGGTAGGTAGGTAGGTAGGTAGGTAGGTAGGTAGGTAGGTATGTAGGTAGGTAGGTACAGGAATAGAGGAGGGAGAAATTCAGTAGGTAGGTAGAGAGAGGTAGAAAGAGAGAGAGAGAGGGTAAAAACAGTAGGTGGGTAGGTAGGTTGGTAGGGAGGGAGGGAGAGAGAGGGGGGGGAGAAATACAGTAGGTAGGTAGGTAGGTAGGTAGATAGGTAGGTAGGTAGGTAGGTAGGTAAGGAGAGAGAGAGAAAGAGAGAGAGAGAAAAGAGAGAGAGAGGAGAAATACAGAAGGTATGTAGGTAGGTAGGTAGGTAGGTAAATAGGTAGGTAGGTAGGTAGGTAGGTAGGTAGGTAGGTAGGTAGGTAGGTAGGTAGAGGGATAGAAGGAGAAATACTGTAGGTAGGTAGGTATGCAGGTAGGTAGATGGGGGATAGAGGGAGAAATACGGTAGGCAGGTAGGTAAGTAGGTAGGTAGGTAGGTAGGTAGGTAGGTAGGTAGGTAGGTAGAGGGATAGAGAGAGAGGGAAAATACAGTAGGTAGGTACGTAGGTAGAGGGATAGAGGGAGAAATACAGTAGGTAGGTAGGTAGGCAGATAGGTAAATAGGTAGGTAGGTAGGTAGGGAGAGAGAGGGGGGGAGAGAGAGAGAGGGAGAAATACAGTAGGTAGGTAGGTAGGTAGGTAGGTAGGTAGGTAGGTAGGTAGGTAGGTAGGTAAATAGGTAGGTAGGTAGGTAGGTAAATAGGTAGGTAGGTAGGTAGATAGGTAGAGGGATAGAAGGAGAAATACTGTAGGTAGGTAGGTATGCAGGTAAGTAGATGGGGGATAGAGGGAGAAATATGGTAGGCAGGTAGGTAAGTAGGTAGATAGGTAGGTAGGTAGGTAGGTAGGTAGGTAGGTAGGTAGGTAGGTAGGAAGGTAGGTAGGTAGGTAGGTAGGTAGGTAAGGAGAGAGAGAGAAAGAGAGAGAGAGAGAGAGAGAGAGAGGGAGAAATACAGTAGGTATGTAGGTAGGTAGATAGGTAAATAGGTAGGTAGGTAGGTAGGTAGGTAAGGAGAGAGAGAGAAAGAGAGAGAGAAAGAGAGAGAGAGGGAGAAATACAGTAGGTATGTAGGTAGGTAGGTAGGTAGGTAGGTAGGTAGGTAAATAGGTAGGTAGGTAGGTAGGTAGGTAGGTAGGTAGAGGGATAGAAGGAGAAATACTGTAGGTAGGTAGGTATGCAGGTAGGTAGATGGGGGATAGAGGGAGAAATACGGTAGGCAGGTAGGTAAGTAGGTAGGTAGGTAGGTAGGTAGAGGGATAGAGAGAGAGGGAAAATACAGTAGGTAGGTACGTAGGTAGAGGGATAGAGGGAGAAATACAATAGGTAGGTAGGTAGGTAGGTAGGTAAATAGGTAGGTAGGTAGGTATGTAGGTAGGTAGGTAGGTAGAGGGATAGAAGGAGAAATACTGTAGGTAGGTAGGTATGCAGGTAGGTAGATGGGGGATAGATGGAGAAATACGGTAGGCAGGTAGATAGGTAGAGTGATAGAGGGAGAAATACAGTAGGTAGGTAGGTAAGTAGGTAGGTAGGTAGGTAGGTAGGTAGGTAGGTAGGTAGGAAGGTAGGTAGGTAGGTAGGTAGGTAGAGAGGGAGAGAGGGGGGAGAAATACAGTAGGTAGGTAGGTAGGTAGAGGGATAGAGAGAGAGGGGAATACAGTAGGTAGGTAGGTAGGCAGATAGGTAAATGGGTAGGTAGGTAGGTAGGGAGAGAGAGGGGGGGAGAGAGAGAGAGGGAGAAATACAGTAGGTAGGTAGGTAGGTAGGTAGGTAAATAGGTAGGTAGGTAGGTAGGTAGGTAGATAGGTAGAGGGATAGAAGGAGAAATACTGTAGGTAGGTAGGTATGCAGGTAAGTAGATGGGGGATAGAGGGAGAAATACGGTAGGCAGGTAGGTAAGTAGGTAGGTAGGTAGATAGGTAGGTAGGTAGGTAGGGAGAGGGGGGGAGAAATACAGTAGGTAGGTAGGTAGGTGGGTAGGTAGGTAGGTAGGTAGGTGGGTAGGTAGGTAGGTAGGTAGGTAGGTAGGTAGATAGGTAGGTAGATAGGTAGGTAGGTAGAGGGATAGAGAGAGAGGGAAAAACAGTAGGTAGGTACATAGGTGGAGGGATAGAGGGAGAAATACAATAGGTAGGTAGGTAGGTACGTAGGTAGGTAGGTAGAGAGATTGAGAGAGAGGGAGAAATACAGTAGGTAGGTAGATAAGTAGAGGGATAAAGGGGGGTGAGAATACGGTAGGTAGGTAGGTAGGTAGGTAGGTAGGTAGGTAGGTAGGTAGGTAGGTAGGTAGGTATGTAGGGTGATAGAGAGAGAGGGAAAATACAGTAGGTAGGTAGGTAGGTAGGTAGGTAGGTAGGTAAGGAGACAGAGAGAAAGAGAGAGAGAAAGAGAGAGAGAGGGAGAAATACAGTAGGTATGTAGGTAGGTAGGTAGGTAGGTAGGTAGGTAGGTAGGTAGGTAGGTAGGTAAATAGGTAGGTAGGTAGGTAGGTAGGTAGAGGGATAGAAGGAGAAATACTGTAGGTAGGTAGGTATGCAGGTAGGTAGATGGGGGATAGAGGGAGAAATACGGTAGGCAGGTAGGTAAGTAGGTAGGTAGGTAGGTAGGTAGAGGGATAGAGAGAGAGGGAAAATACAGTAGGTAGGTACGTAGGTAGAGGGATAGAGGGAGAAATACAATAGGTAGGTAGGTAGGTAGGTAGGTAGGTAGGTAGGTAAATAGGTAGGTAGGTAGGTAGAGGGATAGAAGGAGAAATACTGTAGGTAGGTAGGTATGCAGGTAGGTAGATGGGGGATAGAGGGAGAAATACGGTAGGCAGGTAGATAGGTAGAGTGATAGAGGGAGAAATACAGTAAGTAGGTAGGTAAGTAGGTAAGTAGGTAGGTAGGTAGGTAGGAAGGAAGGTAGGTAGGTAGGTAGGTAGGTAGAGAGGGAGAGAGGGGGAGAAATACAGTAGGTAGGTAGGCAGGTAGGTAGGTAGGTAGGTAGGTAGGTAGGTAGGTAGGTAGGTAGGTAGGTAGAGAGGGAGAGAGGGGGAGAAATACAGTAGGTAGGTAGGTAGGTAGATAGGTAAATAGGTAGGTAGGTAGGTAGGGAGAGAGAGAGGGAGAGAGAGAGAGAGGGAGAAATACAGTAGGTAGGTAGGTAGGTAGGTAGATAAATAGGTAGGTAGGTAGGTAGGTAGGTAGGTAGGTAGGTAGGTAGGTAGGTAGGTAGGTAAATAGGTAGGTAGGTAGGTAGGTAGAGGGATAGAAGGAGAAATACTGTAGGTAGGTAGGTATGCAGGTAGGTAGATGGGGGATAGAGGGAGAAATACGGTAGGCAGGTAGATAGGTAGAGTGATAGAGGGAGAAATACAGTAAGTAGGTAGGTAAGTAGGTAAGTAGGTAGGTAGGTAGGTAGGAAGGAAGGTAGGTAGGTAGGTAGAGAGGGAGAGAGGGGGAGAAATACAGTAGGTAGGTAGGCAGGTAGGTAGGTAGGTAGGTAGGTAGGTAGGTAGGTAGGTAGAGAGGGAGAGAGGGGGAGAAATACAGTAGGTAGGTAGGTAGGCAGATAGGTAAATAGGTAGGTAGGTAGGTAGGTAGGGAGAGAGAGAGGGAGAGAGAGAGAGAGGGAGAAATACAGTAGGTAGGTAGGTAGGTAGGTAGATAAATAGGTAGGTAGGTAGGTAGGTAGGTAGGTAGGTAGGTAGGTAGGTAGAGGGATAGAAGGAGAAATACTGTAGGTAGGTAGGTATGCAGGTAGGTAGATGGGGGATAGAGGGAGAAATACGGTAGGCAGGTAGATAGGTAGAGTGATAGAGGGAGAAATACAGTAAGTAGGTAGGTAGGTAGGTAGGTAGGTAGGTAGGTAGGTAGGTAGGTAAATGGATAAAGAGAGAGGAAAAATACAGTAGGTAGGTAAATAGGTAGAGGGATAGAGGGGGGAGAAATTCACTAGGTAGGTACGTAGAAAGAGACAGAAAGAGAGGGGGGGTAAAAACAGTAGGTAGGGTAGGTAGGTAGGTAGGTAGGTAGGTAGGTAGGTAGGTAAATAGGTAGGTAGGTAGGTAGGTAGGTAGGTAGAGAGATAGAAGGAGAAATACTGTAGGTAGGTAGGTATGCAGGTAGGTAGGATAGAGGGAGAAATACGGTAGGCAGGTAGATAGGTAGAGTGATAGAGGGAGAAATACAGTAGGTAGGTAGGTAAGTGGGTGGGTAGGTAGGTAGGTAGGTAGGTAGGTAGGTAGGTAGGTAGGTAGGTATGTAGGTAGGTAGGTACAGGAATAGAGGAGGGAGAAATTCAGTAGGTAGGTAGAGAGAGGTAGAAAGAGAGAGAGAGAGGGTAAAAACAGTAGGTGGGTAGGTAGGTTGGTAGGGAGGGGAGAGAGAGAGGGGGGGGAGAAATACAGTAGGTAGGTAGGTAGGTAGGTAGATAGGTAGGTAGGTAGGTAGGTAGGTAAGGAGAGAGAGAGAAAGAGAGAGAGAAAGAGAGAGAGAGGGAGAAATACAGTAGGTATGTAGGTAGGTAGGTAGGTAGGTAAATAGGTAGGTAGGTAGGTAGGTAGGTAGGTAGGTAGGTAGGTAGAGGGATAGAAGGAGAAATACTGTAGGTAGGTAGGTATGCAGGTAGGTAGATGGGGGATAGAGGGAGAAATACGGTAGGCAGGTAGGTAAGTAGGTAGGTAGGTAGGTAGGTAGGTAGGTAGGTAGGTAGGTAGAGGGATAGAGAGAGAGGGAAAATACAGTAGGTAGGTACGTAGGTAGAGGGATAGAGGGAGAAATACAGTAGGTAGGTAGGTAGGCAGATAGGTAAATAGGTAGGTAGGTAGGTAGGGAGAGAGAGGGGGGGAGAGAGAGAGAGGGAGAAATACAGTAGGTAGGTAGGTAGGTAGGTAGGTAGGTAGGTAGGTAGGTAGGTAGGTAGGTAAATAGGTAGGTAGGTAGGTAGGTAAATAGGTAGGTAGGTAGGTAGATAGGTAGAGGGATAGAAGGAGAAATACTGTAGGTAGGTAGGTATGCAGGTAAGTAGATGGGGGATAGAGGGAGAAATATGGTAGGCAGGTAGGTAAGTAGGTAGATAGGTAGGTAGGTAGGTAGGTAGGTAGGTAGGTAGGTAGGAAGGTAGGTAGGTAGGTAGGTAGGTAGGTAGGTAAGGAGAGAGAGAGAAAGAGAGAGAGAGAGAGAGAGAGAGAGGGAGAAATACAGTAGGTATGTAGGTAGGTAGATAGGTAAATAGGTAGGTAGGTAGGTAGGTAGGTAAGGAGAGAGAGAGAAGAGAGAGAGAAAGAGAGAGAGAGGGAGAAATACAGTAGGTATGTAGGTAGGTAGGTAGGTAGGTAGGTAGGTAGGTAAATAGGTAGGTAGGTAGGTAGGTAGGTAGGTAGGTAGGTAGGTAGAGGGATAGAAGGAGAAATACTGTAGGTAGGTAGGTATGCAGGTAGGTAGATGGGGGATAGAGGGAGAAATACGGTAGGCAGGTAGGTAAGTAGGTAGGTAGGTAGGTAGGTAGAGGGATAGAGAGAGAGGGAAAATACAGTAGGTAGGTACGTAGGTAGAGGGATAGAGGGAGAAATACAATAGGTAGGTAGGTAGGTAGGTAGGTAAATAGGTAGGTAGGTAGGTATGTAGGTAGGTAGGTAGGTAGAGGGATAGAAGGAGAAATACTGTAGGTAGGTAGGTATGCAGGTAGGTAGATGGGGGATAGATGGAGAAATACGGTAGGCAGGTAGATAGGTAGAGTGATAGAGGGAGAAATACAGTAGGTAGGTAGGTAAGTAGGTAGGTAGGTAGGTAGGTAGGTAGGTAGGTAGGAAGGTAGGTAGGTAGGTAGGTAGGTAGAGAGGGAGAGGGGGGGAGAAATACAGTAGGTAGGTAGGTAGGTAGGTAGGTAGAGGGATAGAGAGAGAGGGGAATACAGTAGGTAGGTAGGTAGGCAGATAGGTAAATGGGTAGGTAGGTAGGTAGGGAGAGAGAGGGGGGAGAGAGAGAGAGGGAGAAATACAGTAGGTAGGTAGGTAGGTAGGTAGGTAAATAGGTAGGTAGGTAGGTAGGTAGGTAGGTAGATAGGTAGAGGGATAGAAGGAGAAATACTGTAGGTAGGTAGGTATGCAGGTAAGTAGATGGGGGATAGAGGGAGAAATACGGTAGGCAGGTAGGTAAGTAGGTAGGTAGGTAGATAGGTAGGTAGGTAGGTAGGGAGAGGGGGGAGAAATACAGTAGGTAGGTAGGTAGGTGGGTAGGTAGGTAGGTAGGTAGGTGGGTAGGTAGGTAGGTAGGTAGGTAGGTAGGTAGATAGGTAGGTAGATAGGTAGGTAGGTAGAGGGATAGAGAGAGAGGGAAAAACAGTAGGTAGGTACATAGGTGGAGGGATAGAGGGAGAAATACAATAGGTAGGTAGGTAGGTACGTAGGTAGGTAGGTAGAGAGATTGAGAGAGAGGGAGAAATACAGTAGGTAGGTAGATAAGTAGAGGGATAAAGGGGGGTGAGAATACGGTAGGTAGGTAGGTAGGTAGGTAGGTAGGTAGGTAGGTAGGTAGGTAGGTAGGTATGTAGGGTGATAGAGAGAGAGGGAAAATACAGTAGGTAGGTAGGTAGGTAGGTAGGTAGGTAGGTAGGTAGGTAAGGAGACAGAGAGAAAGAGAGAGAGAAAGAGAGAGAGAGGGAGAAATACAGTAGGTATGTAGGTAGGTAGGTAGGTAGGTAGGTAGGTAGGTAGGTAGGTAGGTAGGTAAATAGGTAGGTAGGTAGGTAGGTAGGTAGGTAGAGGGATAGAAGGAGAAATACTGTAGGTAGGTAGGTATGCAGGTAGGTAGATGGGGGATAGAGGGAGAAATACGGTAGGCAGGTAGGTAAGTAGGTAGGTAGGTAGGTAGGTAGAGGGATAGAGAGAGAGGGAAAATACAGTAGGTAGGTACGTAGGTAGAGGGATAGAGGGAGAAATACAATAGGTAGGTAGGTAGGTAGGTAGGTAGGTAGGTAGGTAGGTAGGTAAATAGGTAGGTAGGTAGGTAGAGGGATAGAAGGAGAAATACTGTAGGTAGGTAGGTATGCAGGTAGGTAGATGGGGGATAGAGGGAGAAATACGGTAGGCAGGTAGATAGGTAGAGTGATAGAGGGAGAAATACAGTAAGTAGGTAGGTAAGTAGGTAAGTAGGTAGGTAGGTAGGTAGGAAGGAAGGTAGGTAGGTAGGTAGGTAGGTAGAGAGGGAGAGAGGGGGAGAAATACAGTAGGTAGGTAGGCAGGTAGGTAGGTAGGTAGGTAGGTAGGTAGGTAGGTAGGTAGGTAGGTAGAGAGGGAGAGAGGGGGAGAAATACAGTAGGTAGGTAGGTAGGTAGATAGGTAAATAGGTAGGTAGGTAGGTAGGGAGAGAGAGAGGGAGAGAGAGAGAGAGGGAGAAATACAGTAGGTAGGTAGGTAGGTAGGTAGATAAATAGGTAGGTAGGTAGGTAGGTAGGTAGGTAGGTAGGTAGGTAGGTAGGTAGAGGATAGAAGGAGAAATACTGTAGGTAGGTAGGTATGCAGGTAGGTAGATGGGGGATAGAGGGAGAAATACGGTAGGCAGGTAGATAGGTAGAGTGATAGAGGGAGAAATACAGTAAGTAGGTAGGTAGGTAGGTAGGTAGGTAGGTAGGTAGGTAGGTAGGTAAATGGATAAAGAGAGAGGAAAAATACAGTAGGTAGGTAAATAGGTAGAGGGATAGAGGGGGGAGAAATTCACTAGGTAGGTACGTAGAAAGAGACAGAAAGAGAGGGGGGGTAAAAACAGTAGGTAGGGTCGGTAGGTAGGTAGGTAGGTAGGTAGGTAGGTAAATAGGTAGGTAGGTAGGTAGGTAGGTAGGTAGAGAGATAGAAGGAGAAATACTGTAGGTAGGTAGGTATGCAGGTAGGTAGGATAGAGGGAGAAATACGGTAGGCAGGTAGATAGGTAGAGTGATAGAGGGAGAAATACAGTAGGTAGGTAGGTAAGTGGGTGGGTGGGTAGGTAGGTAGGTAGGTAGGTAGGTAGGTAGGTAGGTAGGTAGGTAGGTAGGTAGGTATGTAGGTAGGTAGGTACAGGAATAGAGGAGGGAGAAATTCAGTAGGTAGGTAGAGAGAGGTAGAAAGAGAGAGAGAGAGGGTAAAAACAGTAGGTGGGTAGGTAGGTTGGTAGGGAGGGAGGGAGAGAGAGGGGGGGGAGAAATACAGTAGGTAGGTAGGTAGGCAGATAGGTAAATGGGTAGGTAGGTAGGTAGGGAGAGAGGAGGGGGGGAGAGAGAGAGAGGGAGAAATACAGTAGGTAGGTAGGTAGGTAGGTAGGTAAATAGGTAGGTAGGTAGGTAGGTAGATAGGTAGAGGGATAGAAGGAGAAATACTGTAGGTAGGTAGGTATGCAGGTAAGTAGATGGGGGATAGAGGGAGAAATACGGTAGGCAGGTAGGTAAGTAGGTAGGTAGGTAGATAGGTAGGTAGGTAGGTAGGGAGAGGGGGGGAGAAATACAGTAGGTAGGTAGGTAGGTGGGTAGGTAGGTAGGTAGGTAGGTGGGTAGGTAGGTAGGTAGGTAGGTAGGTAGATAGGTAGGTAGATAGGTAGGTAGGTAGAGGGATAGAGAGAGAGGGAAAAACAGTAGGTAGGTACATAGGTGGAGGGATAGAGGGAGAAATACAATACGTAGGTAGGTAGGTACGTAGGTAGGTAGGTAGAGAGAGTGAGAGAGAGGGAGAAATACAGTAGGTAGGTAGATAAGTAGAGGGATAAAGGGGGGTGAGAATACGGTAGGTAGGTAGGTAGGTAGGTAGGTAGGTAGGTAGGTAGGTAGGTAGGTAGGTATGTAGGGTGATAGAGAGAGAGGGAAAATACAGTAGGTAGGTAGGTAGGTAGGTAGGTAGGTAGGTAGGTAGGTAGGTAGGTAGGTAAGGAGAGAGAGAGAAAGAGAGAGAGAAAGAGAGAGAGAGGGAGAAATACAGTAGGTAGGTAGGTAGGTAGGTAGGTAGGTAGGTAAATAGGTAGGTAGGTAGGTAGGTAGGTAGAGGGATAGAAGGAGAAATACTGTAGGTAGGTAGGTATGCAGGTAGGTAGATGGGGGATAGAGGGAGAAATACGGTAGGCAGGTAGGTAAGTAGGTAGGTAGGTAGGTAGGTAGAGGGATAGAGAGAGAGGGAAAATACAGTAGGTAGGTACGTAGGTAGAGGGATAGAGGGAGAAATACAATAGGTAGGTAGGTAGGTAGGTAGGTAGGTAGGTAGGTAGGTAGGTAAATAGGTAGGTAGGTAGGTAGGTAGAGGGATAGAAGGAGAAATACTGTAGGTAGGTAGGTATGCAGGTAGGTAGATGGGGGATAGAGGGAGAAATACGGTAGGCAGGTAGATAGGTAGAGTGATAGAGGGAGAAATACAGTAAGTAGGTAGGTAAGTAGGTAAGTAGGTAGGTAGGTAGGTAGGAAGGAAGGTAGGTAGGTAGGTAGGTAGGTAGAGAGGGAGAGAGGGGAGAAAATACAGTAGGTAGGTAGGCAGGCAGGTAGGTAGGTAGGTAGGTAGGTAGGTAGGTAGGTAGGTAGGTAGAGAGGGAGAGAGGGGGAGAAATACAGTAGGTAGGTAGGTAGGCAGATAGGTAAATAGGTAGGTAGGTAGGGAGAGAGAGAGGAGAGAGAGAGAGAGGGAGAAATACAGTAGGTAGGTAGGTAGGTAGGTAGATAAATAGGTAGGTAGGTAGGTAGGTAGGTAGGTAGGTAGGTAGGTAGAGGGATAGAAGGAGAAATACTGTAGGTAGGTAGGTATGCAGGTAGGTAGATGGGGGATAGAGGGAGAAATACGGTAGGCAGGTAGATAGGTAGAGTGATAGAGGGAGAAATACAGTAAGTAGGTAGGTAGGTAGGTAGGTAGGTAGGTAGGTAGGTAGGTAGGTAGGTAGGTAGGTAAATGGATAAAGAGAGAGGAAAAATACAGTAGGTAGGTAAATAGGTAGAGGGATAGAGGGGGGAGAAATTCACTAGGTAGGTACGTAGAAAGAGACAGAAAGAGAGGGGGGGTAAAAACAGTAGGTAGGGTAGGTAGGTAGGTAGGTAGGTAGGTAGGTAGGTAAATAGGTAGGTAGGTAGGTAGGTAGGTAGGTAGAGAGATAGAAGGAGAAATACTGTAGGTAGGTAGGTATGCAGGTAGGTAGGATAGAGGGAGAAATACGGTAGGCAGGTAGATAGGTAGAGTGATAGAGGGAGAAATACAGTAGGTAGGTAGGTAAGTGGGTGGGTAGGTAGGTAGGTAGGTAGGTAGGTAGGTAGGTAGGTAGGTAGGTAGGTATGTAGGTAGGTAGGTACAGGAATAGAGGAGGGAGAAATTCAGTAGGTAGGTAGAGAGAGGTAGAAAGAGAGAGAGAGAGGGTAAAAACAGTAGGTGGGTAGGTAGGTTGGTAGGGAGGGAGGGAGAGAGAGGGGGGGAGAAATACAGTAGGTAGGTAGGTAGGTAGGTAGATAGGTAGGTAGGTAGGTAGGTAAGGAGAGAGAGAGAAAGAGAGAGAGAAAGAGAGAGAGAGGGAGAAATACAGTAGGTATGTAGGTAGGTAGGTAGGTAGGTAAATAGGTAGGTAGGTAGGTAGGTAGGTAGGTAGGTAGGTAGGTAGGTAGAGGGATAGAAGGAGAAATACTGTAGGTAGGTAGGTATGCAGGTAGGTAGATGGGGGATAGAGGGAGAAATACGGTAGGCAGGTAGGTAAGTAGGTAGGTAGGTAGGTAGGTAGGTAGGTAGAGGGATAGAGAGAGAGGGAAAATACAGTAGGTAGGTACGTAGGTAGAGGGATAGAGGGAGAAATACAGTAGGTAGGTAGGTAGGCAGATAGGTAAATAGGTAGGTAGGTAGGTAGGGAGAGAGAGAGGGGGAGAGAGAGAGGGAGAAATACAGTAGGTAGGTAGGTAGGTAGGTAGGTAGGTAGGTAGGTAGGTAGGTAGGTAGGTAGGTAGGTAGGTAAATAGGTAGGTAGGTAGGTAGATAGGTAGAGGGATAGAAGGAGAAATACTGTAGGTAGGTAGGTATGCAGGTAAGTAGATGGGGGATAGAGGAGAAATATGGTAGGCAGGTAGGTAAGTAGGTAGATAGGTAGGTAGGTAGGTAGGTAGGTAGGTAGGTAGGAAGGTAGGTAGGTAGGTAGGTAGGTAGGTAGGTAGGTAAGGAGAGAGAGAGAAAGAGAGAGAGAGAGAGAGAGAGAGGGAGAAATACAGTAGGTATGTAGGTAGGTAGATAGGTAAATAGGTAGGTAGGTAGGTAGGTAGGTAAGGAGAGAGAGAGAAAGAGAGAGAGAAAGAGAGAGAGAGGGAGAAATACAGTAGGTATGTAGGTAGGTAGGTAGGTAGGTAGGTAAATAGGTAGGTAGGTAGGTAGGTAGGTAGGTAGAGGGATAGAAGGAGAAATACTGTAGGTAGGTAGGTATGCAGGTAGGTAGATGGGGGATAGAGGGAGAAATACGGTAGGCAGGTAGGTAAGTAGGTAGGTAGGTAGGTAGGTAGAGGGATAGAGAGAGAGGGAAAATACAGTAGGTAGGTACGTAGGTAGAGGGATAGAGGGAGAAATACAATAGGTAGGTAGGTAGGTAGGTAGGTAGGTAGGTAGGTAGGTAGGTAGGTAGGTAAATAGGTAGGTAGGTAGGTAGGTAGAGGGATAGAAGGAGAAATACTGTAGGTAGGTAGGTATGCAGGTAGGTAGATGGGGGATAGAGGGAGAAATACGGTAGGCAGGTAGATAGGTAGAGTGATAGAGGGAGAAATACAGTAAGTAGGTAGGTAAGTAGGTAAGTAGGTAGGTAGGTAGGTAGGAAGGAAGGTAGGTAGGTAGGTAGGTAGGTAGAGAGGGAGAGAGGGGGAGAAATACAGTAGGTAGGTAGGCAGGTAGGTAGGTAGGTAGGTAGGTAGGTAGGTAGGTAGGTAGGTAGGTAGAGGGATAGAGAGAGAGGGAAATACAGTAGGTAGGTAGGTAGGCAGATAGGTAAATAGGTAGGTAGGTAGGTAGGGAGAGAGAGAGGGAGAGAGAGAGAGAGGGGAGAAATACAGTAGGTAGGTAGGTAGGTAGGTAGATAAATAGGTAGGTAGGTAGGTAGGTAGGTAGGTAGAGGGATAGAAGGAGAAATACTGTAGGTAGGTAGGTATGCAGGTAGGTAGATGGGGATAGAGGGAGAAATACGGTAGGCAGGTAGGTAAGTAGGTAGGTAGGTAGGTAGGTAGGTAGAGGGATAGAGAGAGAGGGAAAATACAGTAGGTAGGTACGTAGGTAGAGGGATAGAGGGAGAAATACAATAGGTAGGTAGGTAGGTAGGTAGGTAAATAGGTAGGTAGGTAGGTATGTAGGTAGGTAGGTAGGTAGAGGGATAGAAGGAGCAATACTGTAGGTAGGTAGGTATGCAGGTAGGTAGATGGGGGATAGATGGAGAAATACGGTAGGCAGGTAGATAGGTAGAGTGATAGAGGGAGAAATACAGTAGGTAGGTAGGTAAGTAGGTAGGTAGGTAGGTAGGTAGGTAGGTAGGTAGGTAGGTAGGTAGGTAGGTAGGAAGGTAGGTAGGTAGGTAGGTAGGTAGAGAGGGAGAGAGGGGGGAGAAATACAGTAGGTAGGTAGGTAGGTAGGTAGGTAGGTAGGTAGAGGGATAGAGAGAGAGGGGAATACAGTAGGTAGGTAGGTAGGCAGATAGGTAAATGGGTAGGTAGGTAGGTAGGGAGAGAGAGGGGGGGAGAGAGAGAGAGGGAGAAATACAGTAGGTAGGTAGGTAGGTAGGTAGGTAAATAGGTAGGTAGGTAGGTAGGTAGGTAGGTAGATAGGTAGAGGGATAGAAGGAGAAATACTGTAGGTAGGTAGGTATGCAGGTAAGTAGATGGGGGATAGAGGGAGAAATACGGTAGGCAGGTAGGTAAGTAGGTAGGTAGGTAGATAGGTAGGTAGGTAGGTAGGGAGAGGGGGGGAGAAATACAGTAGGTAGGTAGGTAGGTAGGTGGGTAGGTAGGTAGGTAGGTAGGTGGGTAGGTAGGTAGGTAGGTAGGTAGGTAGGTAGATAGGTAGGTAGATAGGTAGGTAGGTAGAGGGATAGAGAGAGAGGGAAAAACAGTAGGTAGGTACATAGGTGGAGGGATAGAGGGAGAAATACAATAGGTAGGTAGGTAGGTACGTAGGTAGGTAGGTAGAGAGAGTGAGAGAGAGGGAGAAATACAGTAGGTAGGTAGATAAGTAGAGGGATAAAGGGGGGTGAGAATACGGTAGGTAGGTAGGTAGGTAGGTAGGTAGGTAGGTAGGTAGGTAGGTAGGTAGGTAGGTAGGTAGGTAGGTATGTAGGGTGATAGAGAGAGAGGGAAAATACAGTAGGTAGGTAGGTAGGTAGGTTGGTAGGTAGGTAGGTAGGTAGGTAAGGAGAGAGAGAGAAAGAGAGAGAGAGAAAGAGAGAGAGGGAGAAATACAGTAGGTATGTAGGTAGGTAGGTAGGTAGGTAGGTAGGTAAATAGGTAGGTAGGTAGGTAGGTAGGTAGAGGGATAGAAGGAGAAATACTGTAGGTAGGTAGGTATGCCAGGTAGGTAGATGGGGGATAGAGGGAGAAATACGGTAGGCAGGTAGGTAAGTAGGTAGGTAGGTAGGTAGGTAGAGGGATAGAGAGAGAGGGAAAATACAGTAGGTAGGTACGTAGGTAGAGGGATAGAGGGAGAAATACAATAGGTAGGTAGGTAGGTAGGTAGGTAGGTAGGTAGGTAGGTAGGTAGGTAGGTAAATAGGTAGGTAGGTAGGTAGGTAGAGGGATAGAAGGAGAAATACTGTAGGTAGGTAGGTATGCAGGTAGGTAGATGGGGGATAGAGGGAGAAATACGGTAGGCAGGTAGATAGGTAGAGTGATAGAGGGAGAAATACAGTAAGTAGGTAGGTAAGTAGGTAAGTAGGTAGGTAGGTAGGTAGGAAGGAACGTAGGTAGGTAGGTAGGTAGAGAGGGAGAGAGGGGGAGAAATGTAGGTAGGTAGGCAGGTAGGTAGGTAGGTAGGTAGGTAGGTAGGTAGGTAGGTAGGTAGGTAGGTAGGTAGGTAGGTAGGTAGGTAGGTAGAGGGATAGAGAGAGAGGGAAATACAGTAGGTAGGTAGGTAGGCAGATAGGTAAATAGGTAGGTAGGTAGGTAGGGAGAGAGAGAGGGAGAGAGAGAGAGAGGGAGAAATACAGTAGGTAGGTAGGTAGGTAGGTAGATAAATAGGTAGGTAGGTAGGTAGGTAGGTAGGTAGGTAGGTAGGTAGGTAGGTAGGTAGGTAGGTAGAGGGATAGAAGGAGAAATACTGTAGGTAGGTAGGTATGCAGGTAGGTAGATGGGGGATAGAGGGAGAAATACGGTAGGCAGGTAGATAGGTAGAGTGATAGAGGGAGAAATACAGTAAGTAGGTAGGTAGGTAGGTAGGTAGGTAGGTAGGGTAGGTAGGTTAGGTAGTAGGTAAATGGATAAAGAGAGAGGAAAAATACAGTAGGTAGGTAAATAGGTAGAGGGATAGAGGGGGGAGAAATTCACTAGGTAGGTACGTAGAAAGAGACAGAAAGAGAGGGGGGGTAAAAACAGTAGGTAGGGTAGGTAGGTAGGTAGGTAGGTAGGTAGGTAGGTAAATAGGTAGGTAGGTAGGTAGGTAGGTAGAGAGATAGAAGGAGAAATACTGTAGGTAGGTAGGTATGCAGGTAGGTAGGATAGAGGGAGAAATACGGTAGGCAGGTAGATAGGTAGAGTGATAGAGGGAGAAATACAGTAGGTAGGTAGGTAAGTGGGTGGGTAGGTAGGTAGGTAGGTAGGTAGGTAGGTAGGTATGTATGTAGGTAGGTAGGTACAGGAATAGAGGAGGGAGAAATTCAGTAGGTAGGTAGAGAGAGGTAGAAAGAGAGAGAGAGAGGGTAAAAACAGTAGGTGGGTAGGTAGGTTGGTAGGTAGGGAGGGAGAGAGAGGGGGGGGAGAAATACAGTAGGTAGGTAGGTAGGTAGGTAGATAGGTAGGTAGGTAGGTAGGTAAGGAGAGAGAGAGAAAGAGAGAGAGAAAGAGAGAGAGAGGGAGAAATACAGTAGGTATGTAGGTAGGTAGGTAGGTAGGTAAATAGGTAGGTAGGTAGGTAGGTAGGTAGGTAGGTAGGTAGGTAGAGGGATAGAAGGAGAAATACTGTAGGTAGGTAGGTATGCAGGTAGGTAGATGGGGGATAGAGGGAGAAATACGGTAGGCAGGTAGGTAAGTAGGTAGGTAGGTAGGTAGGTAGGTAGGTAGGTAGAGGGATAGAGAGAGAGGGAAAATACAGTAGGTAGGTACGTAGGTAGAGGGATAGAGGGAGAAATACAGTAGGTAGGTAGGTAGGCAGATAGGTAAATAGGTAGGTAGGTAGGTAGGGAGAGAGAGAGGGGGAGAGAGAGAGAGGGAGAAATACAGTAGGTAGGTAGGTAGGTAGGTAGGTAGGTAGGTAGGTAGGTAGGTAGGTAGGTAGGTAGGTAGGTAGGTAGGTAAATAGGTAGGTAGGTAGGTAGATAGGTAGAGGGATAGAAGGAGAAATACTGTAGGTAGGTAGGTATGCAGGTAAGTAGATGGGGGATAGAGGGAGAAATATGGTAGGCAGGTAGGTAAGTAGGTAGATAGGTAGGTAGGTAGGTAGGTAGGTAGGTAGGTAGGTAGGTAGGAAGGTAGGTAGGTAGGTAGGTAGGTAGGTAAGGAGAGAGAGAGAAAGAGAGAGAGAGAGAGAGAGAGAGAGAGAGGGAGAAATACAGTAGGTATGTAGGTAGGTAGATAGGTAAATAGGTAGGTAGGTAGGTAGGTAAGGAGAGAGAGAGAAAGAGAGAGAGAAAGAGAGAGAGAGGGAGAAATACAGTAGGTATGTAGGTAGGTAGGTAGGTAGGTAGGTAAATAGGTAGGTAGGTAGGTAGGTAGGTAGGTAGAGGGATAGAAGGAGAAATACTGTAGGTAGGTAGGTATGCAGGTAGGTAGATGGGGGATAGAGGGAGAAATACGGTAGGCAGGTAGGTAAGTAGGTAGGTAGGTAGGTAGGTAGAGGGATAGAGAGAGAGGGAAAATACAGTAGGTAGGTACGTAGGTAGAGGGATAGAGGGAGAAATACAATAGGTAGGTAGGTAGGTAGGTAGGTAGGTAGGTAGGTAGGTAGGTAGGTAGGTAAATAGGTAGGTAGGTAGGTAGGTAGGTAGAGGGATAGAAGGAGAAATACTGTAGGTAGGTAGGTATGCAGGTAGGTAGATGGGGGATAGAGGGAGAAATACGGTAGGCAGGTAGATAGGTAGAGTGATAGAGGGAGAAATACAGTAAGTAGGTAGGTAAGTAGGTAAGTAGGTAGGTAGGTAGGTAGGAAGGAAGGTAGGTAGGTAGGTAGGTAGGTAGAGAGGGAGAGAGGGGGAGAAATACAGTAGGTAGGTAGGCAGGTAGGTAGGTAGGTAGGTAGGTAGGTAGGTAGGTAGGGTAGGTAGGTAGGTAGGTAGGTAGGTAGAGGGATAGAGAGAGAGGGAAATACAGTAGGTAGGTAGGTAGGCAGATAGGTAAATAGGTAGGTAGGTAGGTAGGGAGAGAGAGAGGGAGAGAGAGAGAGGGAGAAATACAGTAGGTAGGTAGGTAGGTAGGTAGATAAATAGGTAGGTAGGTAGGTAGGTAGGTAGGTAGGTAGGTAGGTAGGTAGGTAGAGGGATAGAAGGAGAAATACTGTAGGTAGGTAGGTATGCAGGTAGGTAGATGGGGGATAGAGGGAGAAATACGGTAGGCAGGTAGATAGGTAGAGTGATAGAGGGAGAAATACAGTAAGTAGGTAGGTAGGTAGGTAGGTAGGTAGGTAGGTAGGTAGGTAAATGGATAAAGAGAGAGGAAAAAATACAGTAGGTAGGTAAATAGGTAGAGGGATAGAGGGGGGAGAAATTCACTAGGTAGGTACGTAGAAAGAGACAGAAAGAGAGGGGGGGTAAAAACAGTAGGTAGGGTAGGTAGGTAGGTAGGTAGGTAGGTAGGTAGGTAAATAGGTAGGTAGGAAGGTAGGTAGGTAGGTAGGTAGGTAGGTAGGTAGGTAGAGAGATAGAAGGAGAAATACTGTAGGTAGGTAGGTATGCAGGTAGGTAGGATAGAGGGAGAAATACGGTAGGCAGGTAGATAGGTAGAGTGATAGAGGGAGAAATACAGTAGGTAGGTAGGTAAGTGGGTGGGTAGGTAGGTAGGTAGGTAGGTAGGTAGGTAGGTATGTAGGTAGGTAGGTACAGGGAATAGAGGAGGGAGAAATTCAGTAGGTAGGTAGAGAGAGGTAGAAAGAGAGAGAGAGAGGGTAAAAACAGTAGGTGGGTAGGTAGGTTGGTAGGTAGGGGAGGGAGAGAGAGGGGGGGGAGAAATACAGTAGGTAGGTAGGTAGGTAGATAGGTAGGTAGGTAGGTAGGTAAGGAGAGAGAGAGAAAGAGAGAGAGAAAGAGAGAGAGAGGGAGAAATACAGTAGGTATGTAGGTAGGTAGGTAGGTAGGTAAATAGGTAGGTAGGTAGGTAGAGGGATAGAAGGAGAAATACTGTAGGTAGGTAGGTATGCAGGTAGGTAGATGGGGGATAGAGGGAGAAATACGGTAGGCAGGTAGGTAAGTAGGTAGGTAGGTAGGTAGGTAGGTAGGTAGAGGGATAGAGAGAGAGGGAAAATACAGTAGGTAGGTACGTAGGTAGAGGGATAGAGGGAGAAATACAGTAGGTAGGTAGGTAGGCAGATAGGTAAATAGGTAGGTAGGTAGGTAGGGAGAGAGAGAGGGGGAGAGAGAGAGAGGGAGAAATACAGTAGGTAGGTAGGTAGGTAGGTAGGTAGGTAGGTAGGTAGGTAGGTAAATAGGTAGGTAGGTAGGTAGATAGGTAGAGGGATAGAAGGAGAAATACTGTAGGTAGGTAGGTATGCAGGTAAGTAGATGGGGGATAGAGGGAGAAATATGGTAGGCAGGTAGGTAAGTAGGTAGATAGGTAGGTAGGTAGGTAGGTAGGTAGGTAGGTAGGTAGGTAGGTAGGAAGGTAGGTAGGTAGGTAGGTAGGTAGGTAAGGAGAGAGAGATAAAGAGAGAGAGAGAGAGAGAGAGAGAGAGGGAGAAATACAGTAGGTATGTAGGTAGGTAGATAGGTAAATAGGTAGGTAGGTAGGTAGGTAGGTAGGTAAGGAGAGAGAGAGAAAGAGAGAGAGAAAGAGAGAGAGAGGGAGAAATACAGTAGGTATGTAGGTAGGTAGGTAGGTAGGTAGGTAAATAGGTAGGTAGGTAGGTAGGTAGGTAGGTAGAGGGATAGAAGGAGAAATACTGTAGGTAGGTAGGTATGCAGGTAGGTAGATGGGGGATAGAGGGAGAAATACGGTAGGCAGGTAGGTAAGTAGGTAGGTAGGTAGGTAGGTAGAGGGATAGAGAGAGAGGGAAAATACAGTAGGTAGGTACGTAGGTAGAGGGATAGAGGGAGAAATACAATAGGTAGGTAGGTAGGTAGGTAGGTAGGTAGGTAGGTAGGTAGGTAGGTAGGTAGGTAGGTAAATAGGTAGGTAGGTAGGTAGGTAGGTAGGTAGGTAGGTAGAGGGATAGAAGGAGAAATACTGTAGGTAGGTAGGTATGCAGGTAGGTAGATGGGGGATAGAGGGAGAAATACGGTAGGCAGGTAGATAGGTAGAGTGATAGAGGGAGAAATACAGTAAGTAGGTAGGTAAGTAGGTAAGTAGGTAGGTAGGTAGGTAGGAAGGAAGGTAGGTAGGTAGGTAGGTAGGTAGAGAGGGAGAGAGGGGGAGAAATACAGTAGGTAGGTAGGCAGGTAGGTAGGTAGGTAGGTAGGTAGGTAGGTAGGTAGGTAGGTAGGTAGGTAGAGGGATAGAGAGAGAGGGAAATACAGTAGGTAGGTAGGTAGGCAGATAGGTAAATAGGTAGGTAGGTAGGTAGGGAGAGAGAGAGGGAGAGAGAGAGAGAGGGAGAAATACAGTAGGTAGGTAGGTAGGTAGGTAGGTAGATAAATAGGTAGGTAGGTAGGTAGGTAGGTAGGTAGAGGGATAGAAGGAGAAATACTGTAGGTAGGTAGGTATGCAGGTAGGTAGATGGGGGATAGAGGGAGAAATACGGTAGGCAGGTAGATAGGTAGAGTGATAGAGGGAGAAATACAGTAAGTAGGTAGGTAGGTAGGTAGGTAGGTAGGTAGGTAGGTAGGTAGGTAAATGGATAAAGAGAGAGGAAAAATACAGTAGGTAGGTAGATAGGTAGAGGGATAGAGGGGGGAGAAATTCACTAGGTAGGTACGTAGAAAGAGACAGAA
>JBDLLF010000162.1:20000-42500 GCA_039707465.1 Rhabdophis nuchalis | reverse complement strand
GTTTGTTCAAAACCGCTAATCTCAGAATCTACTGCACCAATCACCACCAAATATTCACACAACGTTCCTTACAAGTGCAGCACCAATGATACGTACAGATTGTGTGGATGGCACACCGGTGCCAGGTACACGCCACACAAATGTACAACTGCAGATTTTCTGTGTGTTTTCCTCGCTTGCTCACTCGGCCCCCTCCCCTTCGCGGCCCCTCCCACCTGGCTGCTTCACGTCACTTGCAGGAACGGTGGAGAGGTCTGCGTCATATCCGCGATGGTCGCCTCCTCACAGGCCTCTTTCTTCTCCGCCACCGCTGCCTGTGCTGCCAAATCCCTCCCCGCCAAGGCAGCTGCCGAATCAGCGGCCTCTCCTGCCACCCCCGCTGCCAACTCCCACCCCACAAGGCCACTTCCAACTCAGTGGCCTCTCGTCCTCCTCCACCGCCACCCCCCCTTCCACCAACTCCCTCCCCACAAGGACGCTGCCAAGTCAGCGGCCTCTCTCTCCTCTCTCTCTAGGTAGGTAGGTAGGTAAGTAGTTAGGTAGGTAGAGGGATAGAGAGGGGGGGGAGAAATACAGTAGGTAGGTAGGTAGGTAGGTAGGGGGAGAGGGAGAGGTAGAAATACAGTAGGTAGATCGGTAGGTAGAGGGATAGAGGGAGAAATACAGTAGGTAGGTCGGTAGGAAGAGAGAGAGAGAGGTGAGAGGGAGAAATACAGTAGGTATGTAGGTAGCGAGAGAGAGAGAGAGAGAGTGGGAGAAATACATTAGGTAGGTATGTAGGTAGGTAGAGGGATAGAGAGAGAGGGAAAATACAGTAGGTACGTAGTTTTAGGGGTAAAAAACACGCCCGTTGGAAAATAAATGCGGCCTCAATCTATTTTTTCTTTAGTAATATCTTTAAATCCTATTTGCTATTAATATCCCTTATTTAATCCCCTCATATCTCTATAGATTCCATATAATTATCTAAAATTTTATGTAACTGTTAATTGATTGATCATTTACCAAGAGTAATAGTATTGTATAACCATCTTAATCGCATAATTCCCCATCTATAGATAAGCAAATATATATCATTCACTGACACATCATCTTTCTATAACTATCTAAATAGTATAGTTCCCCATCGATAGATAAACAAATATATATCATTAACAAGAACATTTACCAAGAGTATTCTATAACCATCTTAGTAGCATAATTCCCCATCTATAGCTAAGCAGATATATATCATTCATTAACACATCATCTTTCTATAACCATCTAAATAGCCCAATTCCCCATCTATAGATAAACTAATATATACTCTTAGCACACAATAGCTATCAAACACTGATAGTAGGAAAAATAGTCTTTACTTAAACTAAAATACTTCTTCCAAACAGTGATACTAACTTTTCAAACAATAAACAGTCCTTCACCAAAATACAGAGTTATCTTACAGTAATTCCAAACAATACTTCTTCAGTCTTCAGCTTCTTCCTCAGTGGCAAACAGTAAGCAAAGGAAAGCAAAAGGGGATGAGCTGTGTTCCCAGCTTCCTCTTTATGACTGAGCTGGGAAACACAGCCAATCAGATCCCACATAGTTCTTAAAGTTACATTTACTCTTTAAGAATCCTGGCTTATATATATTGTCAACCCAACATCAGGATAATTTTCCAAACAGATAGGTAGGGAGAGGGAGAGAGGGAGAGGGAGCAATACAGTAGGTAGGTAGGTAGGTAGGTAGGTAGGTAGGTAGGGAGGGAGGGAGGGAGAGAGATAGAGAGAGTGGGATAAATACAGTAGATAGGGAGGGAGGGAGGGAGGGAGGGAGGGAGGGAGGGAGGGAGGGAGGGAGGGAGAGGGAGAGAGGGATACGGAGAAATACATTTGGTAGGTAGGTAGGTAGGTAGGTAGGGGGAGAGAGGGATACGGAGAAATACAGTAGGTAGGTAGGTAGGTAGAGAGAGAGAGAGAGGGAGAGGGAGAAATACAGTAGGTAGGTATGTAGGTAGGTAGAGGAATAAAGGGAGAAAGAGAAAAACAGTAGGTAGGTAGAGTGATAGAGAGAGAGGGAGAAATAGAGTAGGTAGGTAGGAAGGTAGGTAGGTAGGTAGGTAGGTAGAGAGAGAGAGATAGTGGGAGAAATACAGTATGTAGGTTGGTAGGTTTGTAGGTAGAGGCATAGAGATTGGGGGGAAATACAGTAGGTAGGTAGGTAGGTAGGTAGGTAGGTAGGTAGGTAGGTAGGTAGGTAGGTAGAGGAATAAAGGGAGAAAGAGAAAAACAGTAGGTAGGTAGAGTGATAGAGAGAGAGAGAGAAATAGAGTAGGTAGGTAGGTAGGTAGGTAGGTAGGTAGGTAGGTAGGTAGGAAGGTAGGTAGGAAGGTAGGTAGGTAGAGAGAGAGAGAGAGATAGTGGGAGAAATACAGTATGTAGGTTGGTAGGTTTGTAGGTAGAGGCATAGAGAGAGGGGGGAAATACAGTAGGGAGGTAGGTAGGTAGGTAGGTAGGTAGGTAGGTAGGTAGGTAGGTAGGTAGGTAGATATAGAAAGAGAGGGAGAAATTCAGTAGGTAGGTTGGTTGGTAGGTAGGTAGGTAGGTAGGTAGGTAGGTAGGTAGGTAGGTAGGTAGGTAGGTAGGTAGGTAGGTAGAGGGATAGAGGGAGAAATGCAGTAGGTTGTTTGGAAGAGAGAGAAAGATAGAGAGTGGGAAAATACAGTAGGGAGGGAGGGAGGGATCGAGAGGGAGAGAGGGAGAGGGAGAAATACAGTATGTAGGTAGGTAGGTAGAGGGATAGAGGGAGAAATACAGTAGGTAGGTAGAGTGATAGAGAGAGTGGGAGAAATACAGTAGGTAGGTAGGTAGGGAGTTAGGTAGGTAGGTAGGGAGTTAGAGGGAGAGAGGGAGAGGGACAAATACAATAGGTAGGTAGGTAGGTAGGTAGGTAGAGGGAGAGAGGGAGAGGGATAAATATAGTAGATAGGTAGGTAGGTAGGTAGGTAGGTAGGTAGGTAGGTAGGTAGGTAGGTAGAGGGAGAGAGGGAGAGGGACAAATACAGTAGGTAGGTAGGTAGGTAGGTAGGTAGGTAGGTAGGTAGGTAGAGGGAGAGAGGGAGATGGATAAATATAGTAGGTAGGTAGAGTGATAGAGAGGGAGAAATATAGTAGGTAGGTAGGTACGTTGGTAGGTAGAGAGAGAGAGAGAGAGTGGAAGAAATACAGTATGTAGGTTGGTAGGTTTGTAGGTAGAGGCATAGAGAGAGAGGGAAAATACAGTAGGTAGGTAGATCGGTAGGTAGGGAGAGAGAGAGAGAGAGAGAGAGAGAGAGAGAGAGAGAGATGGAGAAATACAGTAGGTAGGTCGGTCGGTAGATAGAGGGAAAGAGCGAGAAAGAGAGAGATTGGGATAGAGGGAGAAATACAGTAGGGAGGATGGTAGAGAGAGAGAGAGAGTGGGAAAATGCAGTAGGTAGGTAGGTAGGTAGGTAGAGGAATAGAGGGAGAGAGAGAAATACAGTAGGTAGGTAGAGTGATAGAGAGAGAGTGAAATACAGTAGTTAGGTGGGTAGGTAGAGAGAGTGGGATAAATAAAGTAGGTAGGTTGGTAGGTTGGTAGGTAGAGGGATAGAGAGAGTGGGAAAATACAGTAGGTAGGTATGTAGGTAGAGGGAGAGAGGGAGAGGGAGAAATACAGTAGGTAGGTTGGTAGGTAGAGGGATAGAGGGAGAAATACAGTATGTAGGTTGGTAGAGAGAGAGATAGAGAGAGTGGGAAAATACGGTATGTAGGTAGGTAGAGGAGAGAGGGAGAGGGAGAAATACAGTAGGTAGGTAGGTAGAGGGAGAGAGCTAGAAAGTGAAATACATTAGGTAGGTAGAGTGATAGAGGTAGAGGTAGAAATATTGTAGGTAGGTAGGTCGGTAGGTAGAGAGAGGGAGAGAGAGGGGGAGAAATACAATAAGTAACTCGGTAGGTTGGTAGGTAGAGGGATGGAGAAAGAGGGAAAATACAGTAGGAAGGTAGATAGGTAGGTAAAAAGAGAGAGAGGGAAAGAGAGGGAGAAATACAGTAGGTAGGTCGGTAGGTAGAGAGAGAGAGAGGGAGAGGGAGAAATACAGTAGGTAGGTAGGTAGGTAGGTAGGTAGGTAGGTAGGGAGGGAGGGAGGGAGGGAGGGAGGGAGGGAGGGAGGGAGAGGGAGAGAGGGATACGGAGAAATACATTCGGTAGGTAGGTAGGTAGGTAGGTAGGTAGGTAGGTAGGGGGAGAGAGGGATACGGAGAAATACAGTAGGTAGGTAGGTAGGTAGAGAGAGAGAGGGAGAGGGAGAAATACAGTAGGTAGGTATGTAGGTAGGTAGAGGAATAAAGGGAGAAAGAGAAAAACAGTAGGTAGGTAGAATGATAGAGAGAGAGGGAGAAATAGAGTAGGTAGGTAGGTAGGTAGGTAGGTAGGTAGGTAGGTAGGTAGGTAGATAGGTAGGAAGGTAGGTAGGTAGGTAGGTAGAGAGAGAGAGAGATAGTGGGAGAAATACAGTATGTAGGTTGGTAGGTTTGTAGGTAGAGGCATAGAGATTGGGGGAAATACAGTAGGGAGGGAGGGAGGGAGAGAGGGAGGTAGGTAGGGAGGTAGGTAGAGGAATAAAGGGAGAAAGAGAAAAACAGTAGGTAGGTAGAGTGATAGAGAGAGAGAGAGAAATAGAGTAGGTAGGTAGGTAGGTAGGTAGGTAGGTAGGTAGGTAGGTAGGTAGGAAGGTAGGTAGGAAGGTAGGTAGGTAGAGAGAGAGAGAGATAGTGGTAGAAATACAGTATGTAGGTTGGTAGGTTTGTAGGTAGAGGCATAGAGAGAGGGGTGAAATACAGTAGGGAGGTAGGTAGGTAGGTAGGTAGGTAGGTAGGTAGGTAGGTAGGTAGGTAGGTAGGTAGAGAGATATAGAAAGAGAGGGAAAAATTCAGTAGGTAGGTAGGTAGGTAGGTAGGTAGGTAGGTAGGTAGGTAGGTAGGTAGGTAGGTAGGTAGGTAGGTAGGTAGAGGGATAGAGGGAGAAATACAGTAGGTTGTTTGGAACAGAGAGAAAGATAGAGAGAGTGGGAAAATACAGTAGGGAGGGAGGGAGGGATCGAGAGGGAGAGAGGGAGAGGGAGAAATACAGTATGTAGGTAGGTAGGTAGAGGGATAGAGGGAGAAATACAGTAGGTAGGTAGAGTGATAGAGAGAGTGGGAGAAATACAGTAGGTAGGTAGGTAGGGAGTTAGAGGGAGAGAGGGAGAGGGACAAATACAATAGGTAGGTAGGTAGGTAGAGGGAGAGAGGGAGAGGGATAAATATAGTAGATAGGTAGGTAGGGGGATAGAGAGAGTGGGAGAAATACAGTAGGTAGGTAGGTAGAGGGAGAGAGGGGGAGGGACAAATACAGTAGGTAGGTAGGTAGGTAGGTAGGTAGGTAGGTAGGTAGGTAGGTAGGTAGAGGGAGAGAGGGAGTGGAAAAAATACAGTATGTAGGTTGGTAGGTTTGTAGGTAGAGGCATAGAGAGAGAGGGAAAATACAGTAGGTAGGTAGATCGGTAGGTAGAGAGAGAGAGAGAGAGAGAGAGAGAGAGAGAGAGAGAGAGAGTGGGAGAAATACAGTAGGTAGGTAGGTAGAGGGAGAGAGGGAGAGGGACAAATACAGTAGGTAGGTAGGTAGGTAGGTAGGTAGGTAGGTGGTAGGTAGGTAGGTAGGTAGGTAGGTAGGTAGGTAGGTAGAGGGAGAGAGGGAGATGGATAAATATAGTAGGTAGGTAGAGTGATAGAGAGAGGGAGAAATATAGTAGGTAGGTAGGTACGTTGGTAGGTAGAGAGAGAGAGAGAGAGAGTGGAAGAAATACAGTATGTAGGTTGGTAGGTTTGTAGGTAGAGGCATAGAGAGAGAGGGAAAATACAGTAGGTAGGTAGATCGGTAGGTAGGGAGAGAGAGAGAGAGAGAGAGAGAGAGAGAGAGAGAGAGAGAGAGATGGAGAAATACAGTAGGTAGGTCGGTCGGTAGATAGAGGGAAAGAGCGAGAAAGAGAGAGATTGGGATAGAGGGAGAAATACAGTAGGGAGAATGGTAGAGAGAGAGAGAGTGGGAAAATGCAGTAGGTAGGTAGGTAGGTAGAGGAATAGAGGGAGAGAGAGAAATACAGTAGGTGGGTAGAGTGATAGAGAGAGAGTGAAATACAGTAGTTAGGTAGGTAGGTAGAGAGAGTGGGATAAATAAAGTAGGTAGGTTGGTAGGTTGGTAGGTAGAGGGATAGAGAGAGTGGAAAAATACAGTAGGTAGGTAGGTAGGTAGGTAGAGGGAGAGAGGGAGAGGGAGAAATACAGTAGGTAGGTTGGTAGGTAGAGGGATAGAGGGAGAAATACAGTATGTAGGTTGGTAGAGAGAGAGATAGAGAGAGTGGGAAAATACGGTATGTAGGTAGGTAGAGGAGAGAGGGAGAGGGAGAAATACAGTAGATAGGGAGGGAGGGAGGGTGGGTGGGAGGGAGAGGGAGTAATACTGAAGGTAGGTAGATAGGTACAGTGATAGAGTGGGGAGAAATATAGTAGGTAGGTAGGTAGGTAGAGGGAGAGAGCTAGAAAGTGAAATACATTAGGTAGGTAGAGTGATAGAGGTAGAGGTAGAAATATTGTAGGTAGGTAGGTCGGTAGGTAGAGAGAGGGAGAGAGAGTGGGAGAAATACAATAAGTAACTCGGTAGGTTGGTAGGTAGAGGGATGGAGAAAGAGGGAAAATACAGTAGGAAGGTAGATAGGTAGGTAAAAAGAGAGAGAGGGAGAGAGAGGGAGAAATACAGTAGGTAGGTCGGTAGGTAGAGAGAGAGAGGGAGAGGGAGAAATACAGTAGGTAGGTATGTAGGTATGTAGGTAGGTAGAGGAAAAAAGGGAGAAAGAGAAAAACAGTAGGTAGGTAGAGTGATAGAGAGAGAGGGAGAAATAGAGTAGGTAGGTAGGTAGGTAGGTGGGTAGGTAGGTAGGTAGGTAGGTAGGTAGGTAGGTAGGTAGGTAGGTAGGTAGGAAGGTAGGTAGGTAGGTAGGTAGAGAGAGAGAGAGAGAGAGATAGTGGGAGAAATACAGTATGTAGGTTGGTAGGTTTGTAGGTAGAGGCATAGAGATTGGGGGGAAATACAGTAGGTAGGTAGGTAGGTAGGTAGGTAGGTAGGTAGGTAGGTAGGTAGGTAGGTAGGTAGGTAGGTAGTGGAATAAAGGGAGAAAGAGAAAAACAGTAGGTAGGTAGAGTGATAGAGAGAGAGAGAGAAATAGAGTAGGTAGGTAGGTAGGTAGGTAGGTAGGTAGGTAGGTAGGTAGGTAGGAAGGTAGGTAGGTAGGTAGGAAGGTAGGTAGGTAGAGAGAGAGAGAGATAGTGGGAGAAATACAGTATGTAGGTTGGTAGGTTTGTAGGTAGAGGCATAGAGAGAGGGGGGAAATACAGTAGGGAGGTAGGTAGGTAGGTAGGTAGGTAGGTAGGTAGGTAGGTAGGTAGGTAGGTAGGTAGGTAGAGAGAGAGATATAGAAAGAGAGGGAGAAATTCAGTAGGTAGGTAGGTAGGTAGGTAGGTAGGTAGGTAGGTAGGTAGGTAGGTAGAGGGATAGAGGGAGAAATACAGTAGGTTGTTTGGAAGAGAGAGAAAGATAGAGAGAGTGGGAAAATACAGTAGGGAGGGAGGGAGGGATCGAGAGGGAGAGAGGGAGAGGGAGAAATACAGTATGTAGGTAGGTAGGTAGAGGGATAGAGGGAGAAATACAGTAGGTAGGTAGAGTGATAGAGAGAGTGGGAGAAATACAGTAGGTAGGTAGGTAGGGAGTTAGGTAGGTAGGTAGGTAGGGAGTTAGAGGGAGAGAGGGAGAGGGACAAATACAATAGGTAGGTAGGTAGGTAGAGGGAGAGAGGGAGAGGGATAAATATAGTAGATAGGTAGGTAGGGGGATAGAGAGAGTGGGAGAAATACAGTAGGTAGGTAGGTAGAGGGAGAGAGGGAGAGGGACAAATACAGTAGGTAGGTAGGTAGGTAGGTAGGTAGGTAGGTAGGTAGGTAGGTAGGTAGGTGGTAGGTAGGTAGGTAGGTAGGTAGGTAGGTAGGTAGGTAGGTAGAGGGAGAGAGGGAGATGGATAAATATAGTAGGTAGGTAGAGTGATAGAGAGAGGGAGAAATATAGTAGGTAGGTAGGTACGTTGGTAGGTAGAGAGAGAGAGAGAGAGTGGAAGAAATACAGTATGTAGGTTGGTAGGTTTGTAGGTAGAGGCATAGAGAGAGAGGGAAAATACAGTAGGTAGGTAGATCGGTAGGTAGGGAGAGAGAGAGAGAGAGAGAGAGAGAGAGAGAGAGAGAGAGAGAGAGAGAGATGGAGAAATACAGTAGGTAGGTCGGTCGGTAGATAGAGGGAAAGAGCGAGAAAGAGAGAGATTGGGATAGAGGGAGAAATACAGTAGGGAGGATGGTAGAGAGAGAGAGAGTGGGAAAATGCAGTAGGTAGGTAGGTAGGTAGAGGAATAGAGGGAGAGAGAGAAATACAGTAGGTGGGTAGAGTGATAGAGAGAGAGTGAAATACAGTAGTTAGGTAGGTAGGTAGAGAGAGTGGGATAAATAAAGTAGGTAGGTTGGTAGGTTGGTAGGTAGAGGGATAGAGAGAGTGGGAAAATACAGTAGGTAGGTAGGTAGGTAGGTAGAGGGAGAGAGGGAGAGGGAGAAATACAGTAGGTAGGTTGGTAGGTAGAGGGATAGAGGGAGAAATACAGTATGTAGGTTGGTAGAGAGAGAGAGAGAGAGAGTGGGAAAATACGGTATGTAGGTAGGTAGAGGAGAGAGGGAGAGGGAGAAATACAGTAGATAGGGAGGGAGGGAGGGTGGGTGGGAGGGAGAGGGAGTAATACTGAAGGTAGGTAGATAGGTACAGTGATAGAGTGGGGAGAAATATAGTAGGTAGGTAGGTAGGTAGAGGGAGAGAGCTAGAAAGTGAAATACATTAGGTAGGTAGAGTGATAGAGGTAGAGGTAGAAATATTGTAGGTAGGTAGGTCGGTAGGTAGAGAGAGGGAGAGAGAGTGGGAGAAATACAATAAGTAACTCGGTAGGTTGGTAGGTAGAGGGATGGAGAAAGAGGGAAAATACAGTAGGAAGGTAGATAGGTAGGTAAAAAGAGAGAGAGGGAGAGAGAGGGAGAAATACAGTAGGTAGGTCGGTAGGTAGAGAGAGAGAGGGAGAGGGAGAAATACAGTAGGTAGGTATGTAGGTATGTAGGTAGGTAGAGGAAAAAAGGGAGAAAGAGAAAAACAGTAGGTAGGTAGAGTGATAGAGAGAGAGGGAGAAATAGAGTAGGTAGGTAGGTAGGTAGGTGGGTAGGTAGGTAGGTAGGTAGGTAGGTAGGTAGGTAGGTAGGTAGGTAGGTAGGAAGGTAGGTAGGTAGGTAGGAAGGTAGGTAGGTAGAGAGAGAGAGAGATAGTGGGAGAAATACAGTATGTACGTTGGTAGGTTTGTAGGTAGAGGCATAGAGAGAGGGGGGAAATACAGTAGGGAGGTAGGTAGGTAGGTAGGTAGGTAGGTAGGTAGGTAGGTAGGTAGAGAGAGAGATATAGAAAGAGAGGGAGAAATTCAGTAGGTAGGTAGGTAGGTAGGTAGGTAGGTAGGTAGGTAGGTAGGTAGGTAGGTAGGTAGGTAGGTAGAGGGATAGAGGGAGAAATACAGTAGGTTGTTTGGAAGAGAGAGAAAGATAGAGAGAGTGGGAAAATACAGTAGGGAGGGAGGGAGGGATCGAGAGGGAGAGAGGGAGAGGGAGAAATACAATAGGTAGGTAGGTAGGTAGAGGGAGAGAGGGAGAGGGACAAATACAATAGGTAGGTAGGTAGGTAGAGGGAGAGAGGGAGAGGGATAAATATAGTAGATAGGTAGGTAGGGGGATAGAGAGAGTGGGAGAAATACAGTAGGTAGGTAGGTAGAGGGAGAGAGGGAGAGGGACAAATACAGTAGGTAGGTAGGTAGGTAGGTAGGTAGGTAGGTAGGTGGTAGGTAGGTAGGTAGGTAGGTAGGTAGGTAGGTAGGTAGGTAGGTAGGTAGGTAGAGGGAGAGAGGGAGATGGATAAATATAGTAGGTAGGTAGAGTGATAGAGAGAGGGAGAAATATAGTAGGTAGGTAGGTACGTTGGTAGGTAGAGAGAGAGAGAGAGAGAGTGGAAGAAATACAGTATGTAGGTTGGTAGGTTTGTAGGTAGAGGCATAGAGAGAGAGGGAAAATACAGTAGGTAGGTAGATCGGTAGGTAGGGAGAGAGAGAGAGAGAGAGAGAGAGAGAGAGAGAGAGAGAGAGAGATGGAGAAATACAGTAGGTAGGTCGGTCGGTAGATAGAGGGAAAGAGCGAGAAAGAGAGAGATTGGGATAGAGGGAGAAATACAGTAGGGAGAATGGTAGAGAGAGAGAGAGAGTGGGAAAATGCAGTAGGTAGGTAGGTAGGTAGAGGAATAGAGGGAGAGAGAGAAATACAGTAGGTAGGTAGAGTGATAGAGAGAGAGTGAAATACAGTAGTTAGGTGGGTAGGTAAAGAGAGTGGGATAAATAAAGTAGGTAGGATGGTAGGTTGGTAGGTAGAGGGATAGAGAGAGTGGGAAAATACAGTAGGTAGGTAGGTAGGTAGGTAGAGGGAGAGAGGGAGAGGGAGAAATACAGTAGGTAGGTTGGTAGGTAGAGGGATAGAGGGAGAAATACAGTATGTAGGTTGGTAGAGAGAGAGATAGAGAGAGTGGGAAAATACGGTATGTAGGTAGGTAGAGGAGAGAGGGAGAGGGAGAAATACAGTAGGTAGGTAGGTAGAGGGAGAGAGCTAGAAAGTGAAATACATTAGGTAGGTAGAGTGATAGAGGTAGAGGTAGGTTGGTAGGTAGAGGGATGGAGAAAGAGGGAAAATACAGTAGGAAGGTAGATAGGTAGGTAAAAAGAGAGAGAGGGAGAGAGAGGGAGAAATACAGTAGGTAGGTCGGTAGGTAGAGAGAGAGAGAGGGAGAGGGAGAAATACAGTAGGGAGGGAGGGAGGGAGGGAGGGAGGGAGGGAGGGAGAGGGAGAGAGGGATATGGAGAAATACATTCGGTAGGTAGGTAGGTAGGTAGGTAGGTAGGGGGAGAGAGGGATACGGAGAAATACAGTAGGTAGGTAGGTAGGTAGGTAGGTAGGTAGGTAGGTAGGTAGAGGAATAAAGGGAGAAAGAAAAACAGTAGGTAGGTAGAGTGATAGAGAGAGAGAGAGAAATAGAGTAGGTAGGTAGGTAGGTAGGTAGGTAGGTAGGTAGGTAGGTAGGTAGGTAGGTAGGAAGGTAGGTAGGTAGGTAGGAAGGTAGCGGTCTCTCTCTCCTCTCTCTCTAGGTAGGTAGGTAGGTAAGTAGTTAGGTAGGTAGAGGGATAGAGAGAGAGGGAAATACAGTAGGTAGGTAGGTAGGCAGATAGGTAAATAGGTAGGTAGGTAGGTAGGTAGGTAGGGAGAGAGAGAGAGGGAGAGAAAGAGACTGAGAAATGCAGTAGGTAGGTAGGTAGGTAGGTAGGTAGGTAAATAGGTAGGTAGGTAGGTAGGTAGGTAGGTAGAGGGATAGAAGGAGAAATACTGTAGGTAGGTAGGTATGCAGGTAGGTAGATGGGGGATAGCGGGAGAAATACGGTAGGCAGGTAGATAGGTAGAGTGATAGAGGGAGAAATACAGTAGGTAGGTAGGTAAGTAGGTAGGTAGGTAGGTAGGTAGATAGGTAGGTAGGTAGGTAGGTAGGTAGGTAGGAAGGTAGGTAGGTAGGTAGGTAGGTAGGGAGAGAGGGAGAGAAGGGGGAGAAATACAGTAGGTAGGTAGGTAGGCAGGCAGGCAGGCAGGCAGGCAGGCAGGCAGGCAGGCTGATAGGTAGGTAGGTAGGTAGGTAGGTAGGAAGGTAGGTAGGTAGGTAGGTAGGTAGAGAGAGAGACAGAAAGAGAGAAAGAGAGGGTAAAAACAGTAGGTGGGTAGGTAGGGAGGTAGGGAGGGAGGTAGAGGGATAGAGAGAGAGGGAGAAATACAGTAGGTAGGTAGGTAGGCAGGCAGGCAGGCAGGCAGGCAGGTAGGTAGGTAGGTAGGTAGGTAGGTAGGTAGAGGGATAGAGAGAGAGGGAAAATACAGTAGGTAGGTACGTAGGTAGAGGGATAGAGGGAGAAATACAATAGGTAGGTAGGTAGGTAGGTAGGTAGGAAGGTAGGTAGGTAGGTAGGTAGTTAGAGAGGGAGAGAGGGGGGAGAAATACAGTAGGTAGGTAGGTAGGTAGGTAAGTAGGTAGGTAGGTAGGTAGGTAGGTAGAGGGATAGAGAGAGAGGGAAATACAGTAGGTAGGTAGGTAGGCAGATAGGTAAATAGGTAGGTAGGTAGGTAGGTAGGTAGGTAGGTAGGTAGGTAGGTAGGTAGGGAGAGAGAGAGAGAGAGGGAGAGAAAGAGACTGAGAAATGCAGTAGGTAGGTAGGTAGGTAGGTAGGTAGGTAGGTAAATAGGTAGGTAGGTAGGTAGGTAGGTAGAGGGATAGAAGGAGAAATACTGTAGGTAGGTAGGTATGCAGGTAGGTAGATGGGGGATAGAGGGAGAAATACGGTAGGCAGGTAGATAGGTAGAGTGATAGAGGGAGAAATACAGTAGGTAGGTAGGTAAGTAGGTAGGTAGGTAGGTAGGTAGGTAGATAGGTAGGTAGGTAGGTAGGTAGGTAGGTAGGAAGGTAGGTAGGTAGGTAGGTAGGGAGAGAGGGAGAGAAGGGGGAGAAATACAGTAGGTAGGTAGGTAGGTAGGCAGGCAGGCAGGCAGGCAGGCAGGCAGGCAGGCAGGCAGGCTGGCAGGCTGGCAGGCAGGCAGGCAGGCAGGCAGGCAGGCAGGCAGGTAGGTAGAGGGATAGAGAGAGAGGGAGAAATACAGTAGGTAGGTAGGTAGGTAGGTAGGTAGGTAGAGGGATAGAGAGAGAGGGAAATACAGTAGGTAGGTAGGTAGGCAGATAGGTAAATAGGTAGGTAGGTAGGTAGGTAGGTAGGTAGGGAGAGAGAGAGAGGGAGAGAAAGAGACTGAGAAATGCAGTAGGTAGGTAGGTAGGTAGGTAGGTAGGTAGGTAGGTAGGTAGGTAAATAGGTAGGTAGGTAGGTAGGTAGGTAGAGGGATAGAAGGAGAAATACTGTAGGTAGGTAGGTATGTAGGTAGGTAGATGGGGGATAGCGGGAGAAATACGGTAGGCAGGTAGATAGGTAGAGTGATAGAGGGAGAAATACAGTAGGTAGGTAGGTAAGTAGGTAGGTAGGTAGGTAGATAGGTAGGTAGGTAGGTAGGTAGGTAGGAAGGTAGGTAGGTAGGTAGGTAGGTAGGGAGAGAGGGAGAGAAGGGGGAGAAATACAGTAGGTAGGTAGGTAGGCAGGCAGGCAGGCAGGCAGGCAGGCAGGCAGGCAGGCAGGCTGGTAGGTAGGTAGGTAGGTAGGTAGGTAGGAAGGTAGGTAGGTAGGTAGGTAGAGAGAGAGACAGAAAGAGAGAAAGAGAGGGTAAAAACAGTAGGTGGGTAGGTAGGGAGGTAGGGAGGTAGGGAGGTAGGGAGGTAGGTAGGTAGGTAGGTAGAGGGATAGAGAGAGAGGGAAAATACAGTAGGTAGGTACGTAGGTAGAGGGATAGAGGGAGAAATACAATAGGTAGGTAGGTAGGTAGGTAGGAAGGTAGGTAGGTAGGTAGGTAGGTAGGTAGAGAGGGAGAGAGGGGGGAGAAATACAGTAGGTAGGTAGGTAGGTAAGTAGGTAGGTAGGTAGGTAGGTAGGTAGAGGGATAGAGAGAGAGGGAAATACAGTAGGTAGGTAGGTAGGCAGATAGGTAAATAGGTAGGTAGGTAGGTAGGTAGGTAGGTAGGTAGGTAGGTAGGTAGGGAGAGAGAGAGAGGGAGAGAAAGAGACTGAGAAATGCAGTAGGTAGGTAGGTAGGTAGGTAGGTAGGTAGGTAGGTAAATAGGTAGGTAGGTAGGTAGGTAGGTAGGTAGAGGGATAGAAGGAGAAATACTGTAGGTAGGTAGGTATGCAGGTAGGTAGATGGGGGATAGAGGGAGAAATACAGTAGGTAGGTAGGTAGGTAGGTAGGTAGGTAGGTAGGTAGGTAGGTAGGAAGGTAGGTAGGTAGGTAGGTAGGTAGGGAGAGAGGGAGAGAAGGGGGAGAAATACAGTAGGTAGGTAGGTAGGTAGGCAGGCAGGCAGGCAGGCAGGCAGGCAGGCAGGCAAGCAGGCAGGCAGGCAGGCAGGCAGGCAGGCAGGTAGGTAGGTAGGTAGAGGGATAGAGAGAGAGGGAGAAATACAGTAGGTAGGTAGGTAGGCAGGTAGGTAGGTAGGTAGGTAGGTAGGTAGAGGGATAGAGAGAGAGGGAAAATACAGTAGGTAGGTACGTAGGTAGAGGGATAGAGGGAGAAATACAATAGGTAGGTAGGTAGGTAGGTAGGTAGGTAGGTAAGGAGAGAGAGAGAAAGAGAGAGAGAGAGAGAGAGGGACAAATACAGTAGGTATGTAGGTAGGTAGGTAGGTAGGTAAATAGGTAGGTAGGTAGGTAGGTAGGTAGGTAGGTAAGGAGAGAGAGAGAATGAGAGAGAGAAAGAGAGAGAGAGGGAGAAATACAGTAGGTATGTAGGTAGGTAGGTAGGTAGGTAGGTAGGTAAATAGGTAGGTAGGTAGGTAGGTAGGTAGGTAGGTAGGTAGAGGGATAGAAGGAGAAATACTGTAGGTAGGTAGGTATGCAGGTAGGTAGATGGGGGATAGAGGGAGAAATACGGTAGGCAGGTAGGTAAGTAGGTAGGTAGGTAGGTAGGTAGAGGGATAGAGAGAGAGGGAAAATACAGTAGGTAGGTACGTAGGTAGAGGGATAGAGGGAGAAATACAATAGGTAGGTAGGTAGGTAGGTAGGTAGGTAGGTAGGTAGGTAGGTAAATAGGTAGGTAGGTAGGTAGGTAGGTAGAGGGATAGAAGGAGAAATACTGTAGGTAGGTAGGTATGCAGGTAGGTAGATGTTTGATAGAGGGAGAAATACGGTAGGCAGGTAGATAGGTAGAGTGATAGAGGGAGAAATACAGTACGTAGGTAGGTAGGTAGGTAGGTAGGTAGGTAGGTAGGTAGGTAGGTAGGTAGGTAGGTAGGTAGGAAGGTAGGTAGGTAGGTAGGTAGGTAGGGAGAGAGGGAGAGAGGGGGGAGAAATACTGTAGGTAGGTAGGTAGGTAAGTAGGTAGGTAGGTAGGTAGGTAGGTAGGTAGAGGGATAGAGAGAGAGGGAAATACAGTAGGTAGGTAGGTAGGCAGATAGGTAAATAGGTAGGTAGGTAGGTAGGTAGGTAGGGAGAGAGAGAGAGGGAGAGAAAGAGACTGAGAAATGCAGTAGGTAGGTCGGTAGGTAGGTCGGTAGGTAGGTAGGTAGGTAGGTAGGTAGGTAGGTAGAGGGATAGAAGGAGAAATACTGTAGGTAGGTAGGTATGCAGGTAGGTAGATGGGGGATAGAGGGAGGAATACGGTAGGCAGGTAGATAGGTAGAGTGATAGAGGGAGAAATACAGTAGGTAGGTAGGTAAGTAGGTAGGTAGGTAGATAGGTAGGTAGGTAGGTAGGTAGGTAGGTAGGAAGGTAGGTAGGTAGGTAGGGAGAGAGGGAGAGAAGGGGGAGAAATACAGTAGGTAGGTAGGTAGGTAGGTAGGCAGGCAGGCAGGCAGGCAGGCAGGCAGGCAGGCAGGCAGGCTGGCTGGCAGGTAGGTAGGTAGGTAGGTAGGAAGGTAGGTAGGTAGGTAGGTAGAGAGAGAGAGACAGAAAGAGAGAAAGAGAGGGTAAAAACAGTAGGTGGGTAGGTAGGGAGGTAGGGAGGGAGGTAGAGGGATAGAGAGAGAGGGAAAATACTGTAGGTAGGTACGTAGGTAGATAGGTAGATAGGGGGATAGAGGGAGAAATACAGTAGGTAGGTAGGTAGGCAGATAGGTAGATAGGGGGATAGAGGGTGAAATACAGTAGGTAGGTAGGTAGGTAGGTAGGTAGGTAGGTAGGTAGGTAGGTAGGTAGGTAGGTAGAGGGATAGAGAGAGAGGGAAAATACAGTAGGTAGGTACGTAGGTAGAGGGATAGAGGGAGAAATACAATAGGTAGGTAGGTAGGTAGGTAGGTAGGTAGGTAGGTAGGTAAGGAGAGAGAGAGAAAGAGAGAGAGAGAGAGAGAGGGAGAAATACAGTAGGTATGTAGGTAGGTAGGTAGGTAGGTAAATAGGTAGGTAGGTAGGTAGGTAGGTAAGGAGAGAGAGAGAAAGAGAGAGAGAAAGAGAGAGAGAGGGAGAAATACAGTAGGTATGTAGGTAGGTAGGTAGGTAGGTAAATAGGTAGGTAGGTAGGTAGGTAGGTAGGTAGGTAGGTAGGTAGGTAGGTAGGTAGGTAGGTAGAAGGATAGAAGGAGAAATACTGTAGGTAGGTAGGTATGCAGGTAGGTAGATGGGGGATAGAGGGAGAAATACGGTAGGCAGGTAGGTAAGTAGGTAGGTAGGTAGGTAGGTAGAGGGATAGAGAGAGGGGGAAAATACAGTAGGTAGGTACGTAGGTAGAGGGATAGAGGGAGAAATACAATAGGTAGGTAGGTAGGTAGGTAGGTAGGTAGGTAGGTAGGTAGGTAGGTAGGTAAATAGGTAGGTAGGTAGGTAGGTAGGTAGGTAGGTAGGTAGGTAGGTAGGTAGGTAGGTAGAGGGATAGAAGGAGAAATACTGTAGGTAGGTAGGTATGCAGGTAGGTAGATGGGGGATAGAGGGAGAAATACAGTAGGCAGGTAGATAGGTAGAGTGATAGAGGGAGAAATACAGTAGGTAGGTAGGTAAGTAGGTAGGTAGGTAGGTAGGTAGGTAGGTAGGTAGGTAGGTAGGAAGGTAGGTAGGTAGGTAGAGAGGGAGAGAGGGGGGAGAAATACAGTAGGTAGGTAGGTAGGTAGGTAGGTAGAGGGATAGAGAGAGAGGGGAATACAGTAGGTAGGTAGGTAGGCAGATAGGTAAATAGGTAGGTAGGTAGGTAGGTAGGTAGGGAGAGAGAGAGGGGGAGAGAGAGAGAGGGAGAAATACAGTAGGTAGGTAGGTAGGTAGGTAGGTAAGTAGGTAGGTAGGTAGGTAGGTAAATAGGTAGGTAGGTAGGTAGGTAGGTAGGTAGGTAGAGGGATAGAAGGAGAAATACTGTAGGTAGGTAGGTATGCAGGTAGGTAGATGGGGGATAGAGGGAGAAATACGGTAGGCAGGTAGGTAAGTAGGTAGGTAGGTAGGTAGAGGGATAGAGAGAGAGGGAAAATACAATAGGTAGGTACGTAGGTAGAGGGATAGAGGGATAAATACAATAGGTAGGTAGGTAGGTAGGTAGGTAGATAGGTAGGTAAATAGGTAGGTAGGTAGGTAGGTAGGTAGGTAGGTAGGTAGGTAGGTAGGTAGGTAGAGGGATAGAAGGAGAAATACTGTAGGTAGGTAGGTATGCAGGTAGGTAGAGGGATAGAAGGAGAAATACTGTAGGTAGGTAGGTATGCAGGTAGGTAGATGGGGGATAGAGGGAGAAATACGGTAGGCAGGTAGATAGGTAGAGTGATAGAGGGAGAAATACAGTAGGTAGGTAGGTAGGTAAGTAGGTAGGTAGGTAGGTAGGTAGGTAGGTAGGTAGGTAGGTAGGAAGGTAGGTAGGTAGGTAGGTAGGTAGGTAGGGAGAGAGGGAGAGAGGGGGGAGAAATACAGTAGGTAGGTACGTAGGTAGAGGGATAGAGGGAGAAATACAATAGGTAGGTAGGTAGGTAGGTAGGTAGGTAGGTAGGTAGGTAGGTAGGTAGGTAGGTAGGTAGGTAGGTAAATAGGTAGGTAGGTAGGTAGGTAGGTAGGTAGGTAGAGGGATAGAAGGAGAAATACTGTAGGTAGGTAGGTATGCAGGTAGGTAGATGGGGGATAGAGGGAGAAATACAGTAGGCAGGTAGATAGGTAGAGTGATAGAGGGAGAAATACAGTAGGTAGGTAGGTAAGTAGGTAGGTAGGTAGGTAGGTAGGTAGGTAGGAAGGTAGGTAGGTAGGTAGGTAGAGAGGGAGAGAGGGGGGAGAAATACAGTAGGTAGGTAGGTAGGTAGGTAGGTAGAGGGATAGAGAGAGAGGGGAATACAGTAGGTAGGTAGGTAGGCAGATAGGTAAATAGGTAGGTAGGTAGGTAGGGAGAGAGAGAGGGGGAGAGAGAGAGAGGGAGAAATACAGTAGGTAGGTAGGTAGGTAGGTAGGTAAGTAGGTAAGTAGGTAGGTAGGTAGGTAGGTAAATAGGTAGGTAGGTAGGTAGGTAGGTAGGTAGGTAGGTAGGTAGAGGGATAGAAGGAGAAATACTGTAGGTAGGTAGGTATGCAGGTAGGTAGATGGGGGATAGAGGGAGAAATACGGTAGGCAGGTAGGTAAGTAGGTAGGTAGGTAGGTAGAGGGATAGAGAGAGAGGGAAAATACAGTAGGTAGGTACGTAGGTAGAGGGATAGAGGGATAAATACAATAGGTAGGTAGGTAGGTAGGTAGGTAGGTAGATAGGTAGGTAAATAGGTAGGTAGGTAGGTAGGTAGGTAGGTAGGTAGGTAGAGGGATAGAAGGAGAAATACTGTAGGTAGGTAGGTATGCAGGTAGGTAGAGGGATAGAAGGAGAAATACTGTAGGTAGGTAGGTATGCAGGTAGGTAGATGGGGGATAGAGGGAGAAATACGGTAGGCAGGTAGATAGGTAGAGTGATAGAGGGAGAAATACAGTAGGTAGGTAGGTAGGTAAGTAGGTAGGTAGGTAGGTAGGTAGGTAGGTAGGAAGGTAGGTAGGTAGGTAGGTAGGTAGGGAGAGAGGGAGAGAGGGGGGAGAAATACAGTAGGTAGGTAGGTAGGTAGGTAGGTAAGTAGGTAGGTAGGTAGGTAGGTAGAGGGATAGAGAGAGAGGGAAATACAGTAGGTAGGTAGGTAGGCAGATAGGTAAATAGGTAGGTAGGTAGGTAGGTAGGTAGGTAGGTAGGGAGAGAGAGAGAGGGAGAGAAAGAGACTGAGAAATGCAGTAGGTAGGTAGGTAGGTAGGTAGGTAGGTAGGTAGGTAGGTAGGTAGGTAGGTAGGTAGGTAGGTAGGTAAATAGGTAGGTAGGTAGGTAGGTTGGTAGGTAGAGGGATAGAAGGAGAAATACTGTAGGTAGGTAGGTATGCAGGTTGGTAGATGGGGGATATAGGGAGAAATACGGTAGGCAGGTAGATAGGTAGAGTGATAGAGGGAGAAATACAGTAGGTAGGTAGGTAAGTAGGTAGGTAGGTAGATAGGTAGGTAGGAAGGTAGGTAGGTAGGTAGGAAGTTAGGTAGGTAGGTAGGGAGAGAGGGAGAGAAGGGGGAGAAATACAGTAGGTAGGTAGGTAGGCAGGCAGGCAGGCAGGCAGGCAGGCAGGCAGGCAGGCTGGTAGGTAGGTAGGTAGGTAGGTAGGTAGGTAGGTAGGAAGGTAGGAAGGTAGGTAGGTAGGTAGGGAGAGAGAGAGAGACAGAAAGAGAGAAAGAGAGGGTAAAAACAGTAGGTGGCTAGGTAGGGAGGTAGGGAGGTAGGTAGAGGGATAGAGAGAGAGGGAAAATACTGTAGGTAGGTACGTAGGTAGATAGGTAGATAGGGGGATAGAGGGAGAAATACAGTAGGTAGGTAGGTAGGCAGATAGGTAGATAGGGGGATAGAGGGTGAAATACAGTAGGTAGGTAGGTAGGTAGGTAGGTAGAGGGATAGAGAGAGAGGGAAAATACAGTAGGTAGGTACGTAGGTAGAGGGATAGAGGGAGAAATACAATAGGTAGGTAGGTAGGTAGGTAGGTAGGTAGGTAGGTAGGTAGGTAGGTAGGTAGGTAAGGAGAGAGAGAGAAAGAGAGAGAGAGAGAGAGAGGGAGAAATACAGTAGGTATGTAGGTAGGTAGGTAGGTAGGTAGGTAAATAGGTAGGTAGGTAGGTAGGTAGGTAGGTAGGTAGGTAGAGGGATAGAAGGAGAAATACTGTAGGTAGGTAGGTAGGTATGCAGGTAGGTAGATGGGGGATAGAGGGAGAAATACGGTAGGCAGGTAGGTAAGTAGGTAGGTAGGTAGGTAGAGGGATAGAGAGAGAGGGAAAATACAGTAGGTAGGTACGTAGGTAGAGGGATAGAGGGAGAAATACAATAGGTAGGTAGGTAGGTAGGTAGGTAAATAGGTAGGTAGGTAGGTAGGTATGTAGGTAGGTAGGTAGGTAGAGGGATAGAAGGAGCAATACTGTAGGTAGGTAGGTATGCAGGTAGGTAGATGGGGGATAGATGGAGAAATACGGTAGGCAGGTAGATAGGTAGAGTGATAGAGGGAGAAATACAGTAGGTAGGTAGGTAAGTAGGTAGGTAGGTAGATAGGTAGGTAGGGAGAGAGAGAGAGGGAGAGAAAGAGACTGAGAAATGCAGTAGGTAGGTCGGTAGGTAGGTCGGTAGGTAGGTAGGTAGGTAGGTAGGTAGGTAGGTAGGTAGGTAGGTAAATAGGTAGGTAGGTAGGTAGGTAGGTAGAGGGATAGAAGGAGAAATACTGTAGGTAGGTAGGTATGCAGGTAGGTAGATGGGGGATAGAGGGAGAAATACGGTAGGCAGGTAGATAGGTAGAGTGATAGAGGGAGAAATACAGTAGGTAGGTAGGTAAGTAGGTAGGTAGGTAGATAGGTAGGTAGGAAGGTAGGTAGGTAGGTAGGAAGGTAGGTAGGTAGGTAGGTAGGTAGGGAGAGAGGGAGAGAAGGGGGAGAAATACAGTAGGTAGGTAGGTAGGTAGGCAGGCAGGCAGGCAGGCAGGCAGGCAGGCAGGCAGGCAGGCTGGTAGGTAGGTAGGTAGGTAGGTAGGTAGGTAGGAAGGTAGGAAGGTAGGTAGGTAGGTAGGTAGAGAGAGAGAGATAGAAAGAGAGAAAGAGAGGGTAAAAACAGTAGGTGGGTAGGTAGGGAGGTAGGGAGGTAGGTAGAGGGATAGAGAGAGAGGGAAAATACAGTAGGTAGGTACGTAGGTAGAGGGATAGAGGGAGAAATACAATAGGTAGGTAGGTAGGTAGGTAGGTAGGTAGGTAGGTAGGTAGGTAGGTAAGGAGAGAGAGAGAAAGAGAGAGAGAGAGAGAGAGGGAGAAATACAGTAGGTATGTAGGTAGGTAGGTAGGTAGGTAAATAGGTAGGTAGGTAGGTAGGTAGGTAGGTAAGGAGAGAGAGAGAAAGAGAGAGAGAAAGAGAGAGAGAGGGAGAAATACAGTAGGTATGTAGGTAGGTAGGTAGGTAGGTAAATAGGTAGGTAGGTAGGTAGGTAGGTAGGTAGGTAGAGGGATAGAAGGAGAAATACTGTAGGTAGGTAGGTATGCAGGTAGGTAGATGGGGGATAGAGGGAGAAATACGGTAGGCAGGTAGGTAAGTAGGTAGGTAGGTAGGTAGAGGGATAGAGAGAGAGGGAAAATACAGTAGGTAGGTACGTAGGTAGAGGGATAGAGGGAGAAATACAATAGGTAGGTAGGTAGGTAGGTAGGTAAATAGGTAGGTAGGTAGGTAGGTATGTAGGTAGGTAGGTAGGTAGAGGGATAGAAGGAGCAATACTGTAGGTAGGTAGGTATGCAGGTAGGTAGATGGGGGATAGATGGAGAAATACGGTAGGCAGGTAGATAGGTAGAGTGATAGAGGGAGAAATACAGTAGGTAGGTAGGTAAGTAGGTAGGTAGGTAGATAGGTAGGTAGGGAGAGAGAGAGAGGGAGAGAAAGAGACTGAGAAATGCAGTAGGTAGGTCGGTAGGTAGGTCGGTAGGTAGGTAGGTAGGTAGGTAGAGGGATAGAAGGAGAAATACTGTAGGTAGGTAGGTATGCAGGTAGGTAGATGGGGGATAGAGGGAGGAATACGGTAGGCAGGTAGATAGGTAGAGTGATAGAGGGAGAAATACAGTAGGTAGGTAGGTAAGTAGGTAGGTAGGTAGATAGGTAGGTAGGTAGGTAGGTAGGTAGGTAGGTAGGTAGGAAGGTAGGTAGGTAGGTAGGTAGGGAGAGAGGGAGAGAAGGGGGAGAAATACAGTAGGTAGGTAGGTAGGTAGGTAGGCAGGCAGGCAGGCAGGCAGGCAGGCAGGCAGGCAGGCTGGCAGGTAGGTAGGTAGGTAGGTAGGTAGGAAGGTAGGTAGGTAGGTAGGTAGGTAGAGAGAGAGAGACAGAAAGAGAGAAAGAGAGGGTAAAAACAGTAGGTGGGTAGGTAGGGAGGTAGGGAGGGAGGTAGAGGGATAGAGAGAGAGGGAAAATACTGTAGGTAGGTACGTAGGTAGATAGGTAGATAGGGGGATAGAGGGAGAAATACAGTAGGTAGGTAGGTAGGCAGATAGGTAGATAGGGGGATAGAGGGTGAAATACAGTAGGTAGGTAGGTAGGTAGGTAGGTAGGTAGGTAGGTAGGTAGGTAGGTAGGTAGGTAGGTAGAGGGATAGAGAGAGAGGGAAAATACAGTAGGTAGGTACGTAGGTAGAGGGATAGAGGGAGAAATACAATAGGTAGG
>JBDLLF010000162.1:0-15000 GCA_039707465.1 Rhabdophis nuchalis | reverse complement strand
GGTAGGTAGGTAGGTAGGTAGGTAAGGAGAGAGAGAGAAAGAGAGAGAGAGACAGAGGGAGAAATACAGTAGGTATGTAGGTAGGTAGGTAGGTAAATAGGTAGGTAGGTAGGTAGGTAGGTAAGGAGAGAGAGAGAAAGAGAGAGAGAAAGAGAGAGAGAGGGAGAAATACAGTAGGTATGTATGTAGGTAGGTAGGTAGGTAAATAGGTAGGTAGGTAGGTAGGTAGGTAGGTAGGTAGGTAGGTAGAAGGATAGAAGGAGAAATACTGTAGGTAGGTAGGTATGCAGGTAGGTAGATGGGGGATAGAGGGAGAAATACGGTAGGCAGGTAGGTAAGTAGGTAGGTAGGTAGGTAGGTAGAGGGATAGAGAGAGGGGGAAAATACAGTAGGTAGGTACGTAGGTAGAGGGATAGAGGGAGAAATACAATAGGTAGGTAGGTAGGTAGGTAGGTAGGTAGGTAGGTAGGTAGGTAGGTAGGTAGGTAGGTAGGTAAATAGGTAGGTAGGTAGGTAGGTAGGTAGGTAGGTAGGTAGGTAGAGGGATAGAAGGAGAAATACTGTAGGTAGGTAGGTATGCAGGTAGGTAGATGGGGGATAGAGGGAGAAATACAGTAGGCAGGTAGATAGGTAGAGTGATAGAGGGAGAAATACAGTAGGTAGGTAGGTAAGTAGGTAGGTAGGTAGGTAGGTAGGTAGGTAGGTAGGTAGGAAGGTAGGTAGGTAGGTAGGTAGAGAGGGAGAGAGGGGGGAGAAATACAGTAGGTAGGTAGGTAGGTAGGTAGAGGGATAGAGAGAGAGGGGAATACAGTAGGTAGGTAGGTAGGCAGATAGGTAAATAGGTAGGTAGGTAGGTAGGGAGAGAGAGAGGGGGAGAGAGAGAGAGGGAGAAATACAGTAGGTAGGTAGGTAGGTAGGTAGGTAAGTAGGTAGGTAGGTAGGTAGGTAAATAGGTAGGTAGGTAGGTAGGTAGGTAGAGGGATAGAAGGAGAAATACTGTAGGTAGGTAGGTATGCAGGTAGGTAGATGGGGGATAGAGGGAGAAATACGGTAGGCAGGTAGGTAAGTAGGTAGGTAGGTAGGTAGGTAGAGGGATAGAGAGAGAGGGAAAATACAGTAGGTAGGTACGTAGGTAGGTAGGTAGGTAGGTAGGTAAGGAGAGAGAGAGAATGAGAGAGAGAAAGAGAGAGAGAGGGAGAAATACAGTAGGTATGTAGGTAGGTAGGTAGGTAGGTAGGTAAATAGGTAGGTAGGTAGGTAGGTAGGTAGGTAGAGGGATAGAAGGAGAAATACTGTAGGTAGGTAGGTATGCAGGTAGGTAGATGGGGGATAGAGGGAGAAATACGGTAGGCAGGTAGGTAAGTAGGTAGGTAGGTAGGTAGGTAGAGGGATAGAGAGAGAGGGAAAATACAGTAGGTAGGTACGTAGGTAGAGGGATAGAGGGAGAAATACAATAGGTAGGTAGGTAGGTAGGTAGGTAGGTAAATAGGTAGGTAGGTAGGTAGGTAGGTAGGTAGGTAGAGGGATAGAAGGAGAAATACTGTAGGTAGGTAGGTATGCAGGTAGGTAGATGTGGGATAGAGGGAGAAATACGGTAGGCAGGTAGATCGGTAGAGTGATAGAGGGAGAAATACAGTAGGTAGGTAGGTAGGTAGGTAGGTAGGTAGGTAGGTAGGTAGGTAGGGAGAGAGGGAGAGAGGGGGGAGAAATACTGTAGGTAGGTAGGTAGGTAGGTAGGTAGGTAAGTAGGTAGGTAGGTAGGTAGGTAGGTAGGTAGAGGGATAGAGAGAGAGGGAAATACAGTAGGTAGGTAGGTAGGCAGATAGGTAAATAGGTAGGTAGGTAGGTAGGTAGGTAGGTAGGTAGGGAGAGAGAGAGAGGGAGAGAAAGAGACTGAGAAATGCAGTAGGTAGGTCGGTAGGTAGGTCGGTAGGTAGGTAGGTAGGTAGGTAGGTAGGTAGAGGGATAGAAGGAGAAATACTGTAGGTAGGTAGGTATGCAGGTAGGTAGATGGGGGATAGAGGGAGGAATACGGTAGGCAGGTAGATAGGTAGAGTGATAGAGGGAGAAATACAGTAGGTAGGTAGGTAAGTAGGTAGGTAGGTAGGTAGATAGGTAGGTAGGTAGGTAGGTAGGTAGGTAGGTAGGAAGGTAGGTAGGTAGGTAGGTAGGTAGGGAGAGAGGGAGAGAAGGTGGAGAAATACAGTAGGTAGGTAGGTAGGTAGGTAGGTAGGTAGGCAGGCAGGCAGGCAGGCAGGCAGGCAGGCTGGCTGGCAGGTAGGTAGGTAGGTAGGTAGGAAGGTAGGTAGGTAGGTAGGTAGAGAGAGAGAGACAGAAAGAGAGAAAGAGAGGGTAAAAACAGTAGGTGGGTAGGTAGGGAGGTAGGGAGGGAGGTAGAGGGATAGAGAGAGAGGGAAAATACTGTAGGTAGGTACGTAGGTAGATAGGTAGATAGGGGGATAGAGGGAGAAATACAGTAGGTAGGTAGGTAGGCAGATAGGTAGATAGGGGGATAGAGGGTGAAATACAGTAGGTAGGTAGGTAGGTAGGTAGGTAGGTAGGTAGGTAGGTAGGTAGGTAGAGGGATAGAGAGAGAGGGAAAATACAGTAGGTAGGTACGTAGGTAGAGGGATAGAGGGAGAAATACAATAGGTAGGTAGGTAGGTAGGTAGGTAGGTAGGTAGGTAAGGAGAGAGAGAGAAAGAGAGAGAGAGAGACAGAGGGAGAAATACAGTAGGTATGTAGGTAGGTAGGTAGGTAGGTAAATAGGTAGGTAGGTAGGTAGGTAGGTAAGGAGAGAGAGAGAAAGAGAGAGAGAAAGAGAGAGAGAGGGAGAAATACAGTAGGTATGTAGGTAGGTAGGTAGGTAGGTAAATAGGTAGGTAGGTAGGTAGGTAGGTAGGTAGGTAGGTAGGTAGGTAGAAGGATAGAAGGAGAAATACTGTAGGTAGGTAGGTATGCAGGTAGGTAGATGGGGGATAGAGGGAGAAATACGGTAGGCAGGTAGGTAAGTAGGTAGGTAGGTAGGTAGGTAGAGGGATAGAGAGAGGGGGAAAATACAGTAGGTAGGTACGTAGGTAGAGGGATAGAGGGAGAAATACAATAGGTAGGTAGGTAGGTAGGTAGGTAGGTAGGTAGGTAGGTAGGTAGGTAGGTAGGTAGGTAAATAGGTAGGTAGGTAGGTAGGTAGGTAGGTAGGTAGGTAGGTAGGTAGGTAGAGGGATAGAAGGAGAAATACTGTAGGTAGGTAGGTATGCAGGTAGGTAGATGGGGGATAGAGGGAGAAATACAGTAGGCAGGTAGATAGGTAGAGTGATAGAGGGAGAAATACAGTAGGTAGGTAGGTAAGTAGGTAGGTAGGTAGGTAGGTAGGTAGGTAGGTAGGTAGGTAGGAAGGTAGGTAGGTAGGTAGGTAGGTAGAGAGGGAGAGAGGGGGGAGAAATACAGTAGGTAGGTAGGTAGGTAGGTAGAGGGATAGAGAGAGAGGGGAATACAGTAGGTAGGTAGGTAGGCAGATAGGTAAATAGGTAGGTAGGTAGGTAGGGAGAGAGAGAGGGGGAGAGAGAGAGAGGGAGAAATACAGTAGGTAGGTAGGTAGGTAGGTAGGTAAGTAGGTAGGTAGGTAGGTAGGTAAATAGGTAGGTAGGTAGGTAGGTAGGTAGAGGGATAGAAGGAGAAATACTGTAGGTAGGTAGGTATGCAGGTAGGTAGATGGGGGATAGAGGGAGAAATACGGTAGGCAGGTAGGTAAGTAGGTAGGTAGGTAGGTAGGTAGAGGGATAGAGAGAGAGGGAAAATACAGTAGGTAGGTACGTAGGTAGAGGGATAGAGGGATAAATACAATAGGTAGGTAGGTAGGTAGGTAGGTAGGTAGGTAGATAGGTAGGTAAATAGGTAGGTAGGTAGGTAGGTAGGTAGGTAGGTAGGTAGGTAGGTAGAGGGATAGAAGGAGAAATACTGTAGGTAGGTAGGTATGCAGGTAGGTAGAGGGATAGAAGGAGAAATACTGTAGGTAGGTAGGCATGCAGGTAGGTAGATGGGGGATAGAGGGAGAAATACGGTAGGCAGGTAGATAGGTAGAGTGATAGAGGGAGAAATACAGTAGGTAGCTAGGTAGGTAAGTAGGTAGGTAGGTAGGTAGGTAGGTAGGTAGGTAGGTAGGTAGGAAGGTAGGTAGGTAGGTAGGTAGGTAGGTAGGTAGGTAGGGAGAGAGGGAGAGAGGGGGGAGAAATACAGTAGGTAGGTAGGTAGGTAGGTAGGTAAGTAGGTAGGTAGGTAGGTAGGTAGGTAGAGGGATAGAGAGAGAGGGAAATACAGTAGGTAGGTAGGTAGGCAGATAGGTAAATAGGTAGGTAGGTAGGTAGGTAGGTAGGTAGGGAGAGAGAGAGAGGGAGAGAAAGAGACTGAGAAATGCAGTAGGTAGGTAGGTAGGTAGGTAGGTAGGTAGGTAGGTAGGTAGGTAGGTAGGTAGGTAGGTAGTAGGTAAATAGGTAGGTAGGTAGGTAGGTAGGTAGGTAGGTAGAGGGATAGAAGGAGAAATACTGTAGGTAGGTAGGTATGCAGGTAGGTAGATGGGGGATAAGAGGGAGAAATACGGTAGGCAGGTAGATAGGTAGAGTGATAGCGGGAGAAATACAGTAGGTAGGTAGGTAAGTAGGTAGGTAGGTAGATAGGTAGGTAGGAAGGTAGGTAGGTAGGTAGGAAGTTAGGTAGGTAGGTAGGTAGGTAGGGAGAGAGGGAGAGAAGGGGGAGAAATACAGTAGGTAGGTAGGTAGGCAGGCAGGCAGGCAGGCAGGCAGGCAGGCAGGCAGGCTGGTAGGTAGGTAGGTAGGTAGGTAGGTAGGAAGGTAGGAAGGTAGGTAGGTAGGTAGGGAGAGAGAGAGAGACAGAAAGAGAGAAAGAGAGGGTAAAAACAGTAGGTGGCTAGGTAGGGAGGTAGGGAGGTAGGTAGAGGGGATAGAGAGAGAGGGAAAATACTGTAGGTAGGTACGTAGGTAGATAGGTAGATAGGGGGATAGAGGGAGAAATACAGTAGGTAGGTAGGTAGGCAGATAGGTAGATAGGGGGATAGAGGGTGAAATACAGTAGGTAGGTAGGTAGGTAGGTAGGTAGGTAGGTAGGTAGGTAGGTAGGTAGGTAGGTAGGTAGGTAGAGGGATAAGAGAGAGAGGGAAAATACAGTAGGTAGGTACGTAGGTAGAGGGATAGAGGGAGAAATACAATAGGTAGGTAGGTAGGTAGGTAGGTAGGTAGGTAGGTAGGTAGGTAGGTAGGTAGGTAAGGAGAGAGAGAGAAAGAGAGAGAGAGAGAGAGAGGGAGAAATACAGTAGGTATGTAGGTAGGTAGGTAGGTAGGTAGGTAAATAGGTAGGTAGGTAGGTAGGTAGGTAGGTAAGGAGAGAGAGAGAAAGAGAGAGAGAAAGAGAGAGAGAGGGAGAAATACAGTAGGTATGTAGGTAGGTAGGTAGGTAAATAGGTAGGTAGGTAGGTAGTAGGTAGGTAGGTAGGTAGAGGGATAGAAGGAGAAATACTGTAGGTAGGTAGGTATGCAGGTAGGTAGATGGGGGATAGAGGGAGAAATACGGTAGGCAGGTAGGTAAGTAGGTAGGTAGGTAGGTAGAGGGATAGAGAGAGAGGGAAAATACAGTAGGTAGGTAGGTAGGTAGAGGGATAGAGGGAGAAATACAATAGGTAGGTAGGTAGGTAGGTAGGTAAATAGGTAGGTAGGTAGGTAGGTATGTAGGTAGGTAGGTAGGTAGAGGGATAGAAGGAGCAATACTGTAGGTAGGTAGGTATGCAGGTAGGTAGATGGGGGATAGATGGAGAAATACGGTAGGCAGGTAGATAGGTAGAGTGATAGAGGGAGAAATACAGTAGGTAGGTAGGTAAGTAGGTAGGTAGGTAGATAGGTAGGTAGGGAGAGAGAGAGAGGGAGAGAAAGAGACTGAGAAATGCAGTAGGTAGGTCGGTAGGTAGGTCGGTAGGTAGGTAGGTAGGTAGGTAGGTAGGTAGGTAGGTAGGTAGGTAGGTAGGTAGGTAGGTAAATAGGTAGGTAGGTAGGTAGGTAGGTAGGTAGAGGGATAGAAGGAGAAATACTGTAGGTAGGTAGGTATGCAGGTAGGTAGATGGGGGATAGAGGGAGAAATACGGTAGGCAGGTAGATAGGTAGAGTGATAGAGGGAGAAATACAGTAGGTAGGTAGGTAAGTAGGTAGGTAGGTAGATAGGTAGGTAGGAAGGTAGGTAGGTAGGTAGGAAGGTAGGTAGGTAGGTAGGTAGGTAGGAGAGGGAGAGAAGGGGGAGAAATACAGTAGGTAGGTAGGTAGGTAGGCAGGCAGGCAGGCAGGCAGGCAGGCAGGCAGGCAGGCAGGCTGGTGGTAGGTAGGTAGGTAGGTAGGAAGGTAGGAAGGTAGGTAGGTAGGTAGGTAGAGAGAGAGAGACAGAAAGAGAGAAAGAGAGGGTAAAAACAGTAGGTGGTAGGTAGGGAGGTAGGGAGGTAGGTAGAGGGATAGAGAGAGAGGGAAAATACTGTAGGTAGGTACGTAGGTAGATAGGTAGATAGGGGGATAGAGGGAGAAATACAGTAGGTAGGTAGGTAGGCAGATAGGTAGATAGGGGGATAGAGGGTGAAATACAGTAGGTAGGTAGGTAGGTAGGTAGGTAGGTAGGTAGGTAGGTAGGGATAGAGAGAGAGGGAAAATACAGTAGGTAGGTAGTAGGTAGAGGGATAGAGGGAGAAATACAATAGGTAGGTAGGTAGGTAGGTAGGTAGGTGGTAGGTAGGTAGGTAGGTAGGTAGGTAAGGAAGAGAGAGAAAGAGAGAGAGAGAAAGAGAGAGAGAGGGAGAAATACAGTAGGTATGTAGGTAGGTAGGTAGGTAAATAGGTAGGTAGGTAGGTAGGTAGTAGGTAGGTAGAGGGATAGAAGGAGAAATACTGTAGGTAGGTAGGTATGCAGGTAGGTAGATGGGGGATAGAGGGAGAAATACGGTAGGCAGGTAGGTAAAGTAGGTAGGTAGGTAGTAGAGGGATAGAGAGGAGAGGGAAAATACAGTAGGTAGGTACGTAGGTAGAGGGATAGAGGGAGAAATACAATAGGTAGGTAGGTAGGTAGGTAAATAGGTAGGTAGGTAGGTAGGTATGTAGGTAGGTAGGTAGGTAGAGGGATAGCAGGAGCAATACTGTAGGTAGGTAGGTATGCAGGTAGGTAGATGGGGGATAGATGGAGAAATACGGTAGGCAGGTAGATAGGTAGAGTGATAGAGGGAGAAATACAGTAGGTAGGTAGGTAAGTAGGTAGGTAGGTAGATAGGTAGGTAGGGTGAGGAGAGGAGAGGGAGAGAAAGAGACTGAGAAATGCAGTAGGTAGGTCGGTAGGTAGGTCGGTAGGTAGGTAGGTAGGTAGGTAGGTAGGGATAGAAGGAGAAATACTGTAGGTAGGTAGGTATGCAGGTAGGTAGATGGGGGATAAGAGGGAGAAATACGGTAGGCAGGTAGATAGGTAGAGTGATAGCGGGAGAAATACAGTAGGTAGGTAGGTAAGTAGGTAGGTAGGTAGATAGGTAGGTAGGAAGGTAGGTAGGTAGGTAGGAAGTTAGGTAGGTAGGTAGGTAGGTAGGGAGAGAGGGAGAGAAGGGGGAGAAATACAGTAGGTAGGTAGGTAGGCAGGCAGGCAGGCAGGCAGGCAGGCAGGCAGGCAGGCTGGTAGGTAGGTAGGTAGGTAGGTAGGTAGGAAGGTAGGAAGGTAGGTAGGTAGGTAGGGAGAGAGAGAGAGACAGAAAGAGAGAAAGAGAGGGTAAAAACAGTAGGTGGCTAGGTAGGGAGGTAGGGAGGTAGGTAGAGGGATAGAGAGAGAGGGAAAATACTGTAGGTAGGTACGTAGGTAGATAGGTAGATAGGGGGATAGAGGGAGAAATACAGTAGGTAGGTAGGTAGGCAGATAGGTAGATAGGGGGATAGAGGGTGAAATACAGTAGGTAGGTAGGTAGGTAGGTAGGTAGGTAGGTAGGTAGGTAGGGTAGGTAGGTAGGTAGGTAGGTAGGTAGGTAGAGGGATAGAGAGAGAGGGAAAATACAGTAGGTAGGTACGTAGGTAGAGGGATAGAGGGAGAAATACAATAGGTAGGTAGGTAGGTAGGTAGGTAGGTAGGTAGGTAGGTAGGTAGGTAGGTAGGTAAGGAGAGAGAGAGAAAGAGAGAGAGAGAGAGGGAGGGAGAAATACAGTAGGGTATGTAGGTAGGTAGGTAGGTAGGTAGGTAAATAGGTAGGTAGGTAGGTAGGTAGGTAAGGAGAGAGAGAGAAAGAGAGAGAGAAAGAGAGAGAGAGGGAGAAATACAGTAGGTATGTAGGTAGGTAGGTAGGTAAATAGGTAGGTAGGTAGGTAGGTAGGTAGGTAGGTAGGTAGGTAGAGGGATAGAAGGAGAAATACTGTAGGTAGGTAGGTATGCAGGTAGGTAGATGGGGGATAGAGGGGAGAAATACGGTAGGCAGGTAGGTAAGTAGGTAGGTAGGTAGGTAGAGGGATAGAGAGAGAGGGAAAATACAGTAGGTAGGTAGGTGGTAGAGGGATAGAGGGAGAAATACAATAGGTAGGTAGGTAGGTAGGTAGGTAAATAGGTAGGTAGGTAGGTAGGTATGTAGGTAGGTAGGTAGGTAGAGGGATAGAAGGAGCAATACTGTAGGTAGGTAGGTATGCAGGTAGGTAGATGGGGGATAGATGGAGAAATACGGTAGGCAGGTAGATAGGTAGAGTGATAGAGGGAGAAATACAGTAGGTAGGTAGGTAAGTAGGTAGGTAGGTAGATAGGTAGGTAGGGAGAGAGAGAGAGGGAGAGAAAGAGACTGAGAAATGCAGTAGGTAGGTCGGTAGGTAGGTCGGTAGGTAGGTAGGTAGGTAGGTAGGTAGGTAGGTAGGTAGGTAGGTAGGTAGGTAGGTAAATAGGTAGGTAGGTAGGTAGGTAGGTAGGTAGAGGGATAGAAGGAGAAATACTGTAGGTAGGTAGGTATGCAGGTAGGTAGATGGGGGATAGAGGGAGAAATACGGTAGGCAGGTAGATAGGTAGAGTGATAGAGGGAGAAATACAGTAGGTAGGTAGGTAAGTAGGTAGGTAGGTAGATAGGTAGGTAGGAAGGTAGGTAGGTAGGTAGGAAGGTAGGTAGGTAGGTAGGTAGGTAGGGAGAGAGGGAGAGAAGGGGGAGAAATACAGTAGGTAGGTAGGTAGGTAGGCAGGCAGGCAGGCAGGCAGGCAGGCAGGCAGGCAGGCAGGCAGGCTGGTAGGTAGGTAGGTAGGTAGGTAGGAAGGTAGGAAGGTAGGTAGGTAGGTAGGTAGAGAGAGAGAGACAGAAAGAGAGAAAGAGAGGGTAAAAAACAGTAGGTGGGTAGGTAGGGAGGTAGGGAGGTAGGTAGAGGGATAGAGAGAGAGGGAAAATACTGTAGGTAGGTACGTAGGTAGATAGGTAGATAGGGGGATAGAGGGAGAAATACAGTAGGTAGGTAGGTAGGCAGATAGGTAGATAGGGGGATAGAGGGTGAAATACAGTAGGTAGGTAGGTAGGTAGGTAGGTAGGTAGGTAGGTAGAGGGATAGAGAGAGAGGGAAAATACAGTAGGTAGGTACGTAGGTAGAGGGATAGAGGGAGAAATACAATAGGTAGGTAGGTAGGTAGGTAGGTAGGTAGGTAGGTAGGTAGGTAGGTAGGTAAGGAGAGAGAGAGAAAGAGAGAGAGAAAGAGAGAGAGAGGGAGAAATACAGTAGGTATGTAGGTAGGTAGGTAGGTAAATAGGTAGGTAGGTAGGTAGGTAGGTAGGTAGGTAGGTAGAGGGATAGAAGGAGAAATACTGTAGGTAGGTAGGTATGCAGGTAGGTAGATGGGGGATAGAGGGAGAAATACGGTAGGCAGGTAGGTAAGTAGGTAGGTAGGTAGGTAGAGGGATAGAGAGAGAGGGAAAATACAGTAGGTAGGTACGTAGGTAGAGGGATAGAGGGAGAAATACAATAGGTAGGTAGGTAGGTAGGTAAATAGGTAGGTAGGTAGGTAGGTATGTAGGTAGGTAGGTAGGTAGAGGGATAGAAGGAGCAATACTGTAGGTAGGTAGGTATGCAGGTAGGTAGATGGGGGATAGATGGAGAAATACGGTAGGCAGGTAGATAGGTAGAGTGATAGAGGGAGAAATACAGTAGGTAGGTAGGTAAGTAGGTAGGTAGGTAGATAGGTAGGTAGGGAGAGAGAGAGAGGGAGAGAAAGAGACTGAGAAATGCAGTAGGTAGGTCGGTAGGTAGGTCGGTAGGTAGGTAGGTAGGTAGGTAGGTAGAGGGATAGAAGGAGAAATACTGTAGGTAGGTAGGTATGCAGGTAGGTAGATGGGGGATAGAGGGAGGAATACGGTAGGCAGGTAGATAGGTAGAGTGATAGAGGGAGAAATACAGTAGGTAGGTAGGTAAGTAGGTAGGTAGGTAGGTAGGTAGGTAGGTAGGTAGGTAGGAAGGTAGGTAGGTAGGTAGGTAGGTAGGGAGAGAGGGAGAGAAGGGGGAGAAATACAGTAGGTAGGTAGGTAGGTAGGCAGGCAGGCAGGCAGGCAGGCAGGCAGGCAGGCTGGCAGGTAGGTAGGTAGGTAGGTAGGTAGGAAGGAAGGTAGGTAGGTAGGTAGGTAGAGAGAGAGACAGAAAGAGAGAAAGAGAGGGTAAAAACAGTAGGTGGGTAGGTAGGGAGGTAGGGAGGGAGGTAGAGGGATAGAGAGAGAGGGAAAATACTGTAGGTAGGTACGTAGGTAGATAGGTAGATAGGGGGATAGAGGGAGAAATACAGTAGGTAGGTAGGTAGGCAGATAGGTAGATAGGGGGATAGAGGGTGAAATACAGTAGGTAGGTAGGTAGGTAGGTAGGTAGGTAGGTAGGTAGGTAGGTAGGTAGGTAGAGGGATAGAGAGAGAGGGAAAATACAGTAGGTAGGTACGTAGGTAGAGGGATAGAGGGAGAAATACAATAGGTAGGTAGGTAGGTAGGTAGGTAGGTAGGAAGGTAGGTAGGTAAGGAGAGAGAGAGAAAGAGAGAGAGAGAGAGAGGGAGAAATACAGTAGGTATGTAGGTAGGTAGGTAGGTAGGTAAATAGGTAGGTAGGTAGGTAGGTAGGTAGGTAGGTAAGGAGAGAGAGAGAAAGAGAGAGAGAAAGAGAGAGAGAGGGAGAAATACAGTAGGTATGTAGGTAGGTAGGTAGGTAAATAGGTAGGTAGGTAGGTAGGTAGGTAGGTAGGTAGGTAGGTAGGTAGGTAGGTAGAAGGATAGAAGGAGAAATACTGTAGGTAGGTAGGTATGCAGGTAGGTAGATGGGGGATAGAGGGAGAAATACGGTAGGCAGGTAGGTAAGTAGGTAGGTAGGTAGGTAGGTAGAGGGATAGAGAGAGGGGGAAAATACAGTAGGTAGGTACGTAGGTAGAGGGATAGAGGGAGAAATACAATAGGTAGGTAGGTAGGTAGGTAGGTAGGTAGGTAAATAGGTAGGTAGGTAGGTAGGTAGGTAGGTAGGTAGGTAGGTAGGTAGGTAGAGGGATAGAAGGAGAAATACTGTAGGTAGGTAGGTATGCAGGTAGGTAGATGGGGGATAGAGGGAGAAATACAGTAGGCAGGTAGATAGGTAGAGTGATAGAGGGAGAAATACAGTAGGTAGGTAGGTAAGTAGGTAGGTAGGTAGGTAGGTAGGTAGGAAGGTAGGTAGGTAGGTAGGTAGGTAGAGAGGGAGAGAGGGGGAGAAAATACAGTAGGTAGGTAGGTAGGTAGGTAGGTAGGTAGAGGGATAGAGAGAGAGGGTAATACAGTAGGTAGGCAGGTAGGCAGATAGGTAAATAGGTAGGTAGGTAGGTAGGGAGAGAGAGAGGGGGGAGAGAGAGAGAGGGAGAAATACAGTAGGTAGGTAGGTAGGTAGGTAGGTAGGTAAGTAGGTAGGTAGGTAGGTAGGTAGGTAATAGGTAGGTAGGTAGGTAGGTAGGTAGGTAGAGGGATAGAAGGAGAAATACTGTAGGTAGGTAGGTATGCAGGTAGGTAGATGGGGGATAGAGGAGAAATACGGTAGGCAGGTAGGTAAGTAGGTAGGTAGGTAGGTAGGTAGAGGGAGAGAGAGAGAGGGAAAATACAGTAGGTAGGTACGTAGGTAGAGGGATAGAGGGATAAATACAATAGGTAGGTAGGTAGGTAGGTAGGTAGGTAGGTAGGTAGGTAGATAGGTAGGTAAATAGGTAGGTAGGTAGGTAGGTAGGTAGGTAGGTAGGTAGGTAGGTAGAGGGATAGAAGGAGAAATACTGTAGGTAGGTAGGTATGCAGGTAGGTAGAGGGATAGAAGGAGAAATACTGTAGGTAGGTAGGTATGCAGGTAGGTAGATGGGGGATAGAGGGAGAAATACGGTAGGCAGGTAGATAGGTAGAGTGATAGAGGGAGAAATACAGTAGGTAGGTAGGTAGGTAGGTATGTAGGTAGGTAGGGAGAGAGGGAGAGAGGGGGGAGAAATACAGTAGGTAGGTAGGTAGGTAGGTAGGTAGGTAAGTAGGTAGGTAGGTAGGTAGGTAGGTAGAGGGATAGAGAGAGAGGGAAATACAGTAGGTAGGTAGGTAGGCAGATAGGTAAATAGGTAGGTAGGTAGGTAGGTAGGTAGGTAGGGAGAGAGAGAGAGGGAGAAAAAGAGACTGAGAAATGCAGTAGGTAGGTAGGTAGGTAGGTAGGTAGGTAGGTAGGTAGGTAGGTAAATAGGTAGGTAGGTAGGTAGGTAGGTAGAGGGATAGAAGGAGAAATACTGTAGGTAGGTAGGTATGCAGGTAGGTAGATGGGGGATAGAGGGAGAAATACGGTAGGCAGGTAGATAGGTAGAGTGATAGAGGGAGAAATACAGTAGGTAGGTAGGTAGGTAGATAGGTAGGTAGGAAGGTAGGTAGGTAGGTAGGAAGTTAGGTAGGTAGGTAGGTAGGTAGGTAGGGAGAGAGGGAGAGAAGGGGGAGAAATACAGTAGGTAGGTAGGTAGGTAGGCAGGCAGGCAGGCAGGCAGGCAGGCAGGCAGGCAGGCAGGCAGGTAGGTAGGTAGGTAGGTAGGTAGGTAGGTAGGAAGGTAGGAAGGTAGGTAGGTAGGTAGGTAGAGGGATAGAGGGAGAAATACAATAGGTAGGTAGGTAGGTAGGTAGGTAGGTAGGTAGGTAGGTAGGTAGGTAGGTAGGTAAGGAGAGAGAGAGAAAGAGAGAGAGAGAGAGAGAGGGAGAAATACAGTAGGTATGTAGGTATGTAGGTAGGTAGGTAGGTAAATAGGTAGGTAGGTAGGTAGGTAAGGAGAGAGAGAGAAAGAGAAGAGAGAGAAAGAGAGAGAGAGGGAGAAATACAGTAGGTATGTAGGTAGGTAGGTAGGTAGGTAAATAGGTAGGTAGGTAGGTAGGTAGGTAGGTAGGTAGGTAGGTAGGTAGGTAGAGGGATAGAAGGAGAAATACTGTAGGTAGGTAGGTATGCAGGTAGGTAGATGGGGGATAGAGGGAGAAATACGGTAGGCAGGTAGGTAAGTAGGTAGGTAGGTAGGTAGAGGGATAGAGAGAGAGGGAAAATACAGTAGGTAGGTACGTAGGTAGAGGGATAGAGGGAGAAATACAATAGGTAGGTAGGTAGGTAGGTAGGTAAATAGGTAGGTAGGTAGGTAGGTATGTAGGTAGGTAGGTAGGTAGGTAGAGGGATAGAAGGAGCAATACTGTAGGTAGGTAGGTATGCAGGTAGGTAGATGGGGGATAGATGGAGAAATACGGTAGGCAGGTAGATAGGTAGAGTGATAGAGGGAGAAATACAGTAGGTAGGTAGGTAAGTAGGTAGGTAGGTAGATAGGTAGGTAGGGAGAGAGAGAGAGGGAGAGAAAGAGACTGAGAAATGCAGTAGGTAGGTCGGTAGGTAGGTCGGTAGGTAGGTAGGTAGGTAGGTAGGTAGGTAGAGGGATAGAAGGAGAAATACTGTAGGTAGGTAGATATGCAGGTAGGTAGATGGGGGATAGAGGGAGGAATACGGTAGGCAGGTAGATAGGTAGAGTGATAGAGGGAGAAATACAGTAGGTAGGTAGGTAAGTAGGTAGGTAGGTAGATAGGTAGGTAGGTAGGTAGGTAGGTAGGTAGGTAGGAAGGTAGGTAGGTAGGTAGGTAGGGAGAGAGGGAGAGAAGGGGAGAAATACAGTAGGTAGGTAGGTAGGTAGGCAGGCAGGCAGGCAGGCAAGCAGGCAGGCAGGCTGGCAGGTAGGTAGGTAGGTAGGTAGGTAGGAAGGTAGGTAGGTAGGTAGGTAGGGAGAGAGAGAGAGACAGAAAGAGAGAAAGAGAGGGTAAAAACAGTAGGTGGGTAGGTAGGGAGGTAGGGAGGTAGGTAGAGGATAGAGAGAGAGGGAAAATACTGTAGGTAGGTACGTAGGTAGATAGGTAGATAGGGGGATAGAGGGAGAAATACAGTAGGTAGGTAGGTAAGTAGGTAGGTAGGTAGATAGGTAGGTAGGGAGAGAGAGAGAGGGAGAGAAAGAGACTGAGAAATGCAGTAGGTAGGTCGGTAGGTAGGTCGGTAGGTAGGTAGGTAGGTAGGTAGGTAGGTAGGTAGGTAGGTAGAGGGATAGAAGGAGAAATACTGTAGGTAGGTAGGTATGCAGGTAGGTAGATGGGGGATAGAGGGAGGAATACGGTAGGCAGGTAGATAGGTAGAGTGATAGAGGGAGAAATACAGTAGGTAGGTAGGTAAGTAGGTAGGTAGGTAGATAGGTAGGTAGGTAGGTAGGTAGGTAGGTAGGAAGGTAGGTAGGTAGGTAGGTAGGAGAGAGGGAGAGAAGGGGGAGAAATACAGTAGGTAGGTAGGTAGGTAGGCAGGCAGGCAGGCAGGCAGGCAGGCAGGCAGGCAGGCTGGCAGGTAGGTAGGTAGGTAGGTAGGAAGGTAGGTAGGTAGGTAGGTAGGTAGAGAGAGAGAGACAGAAAGAGAGAAAGAGAGGGTAAAAACAGTAGGTGGGTAGGTAGGGAGGTAGGGA